>JAYXIM010056293.1:0-17048 GCA_037575425.1 Anastrepha fraterculus | reverse complement strand
ATTTATTTTTAATATAGGAAACTCCAACTTTCTTTTTCTTGTGAAGGGGATAATTGTGGTTTTGTTAGGGTTAATCGACAGCCCCTCCTTTTTACACCATTCCCATGTTGCGTTTAAGGCATTTTGCATTAAGTCTGTTAGTGTCCTTTCATGGTTGCCTTTTATTATAACAGATATGTCATCTGCATAACCAATGGTTATAAATCCCTTATTGTTTAGGTGCTGCACCAAGTCATCAACTAATACGCCATGGTTTGGTGAGAAATTATCCAATAAAGGCCATATTTCTATTCATTTTTGCGAAAAAGGTGTAAAAACTAGAACAAAATTGTGTCAAGAAGATGCCCCGGAAGATACGGCGTAAAATTTATTACGTACCCTTTTCAGTGAAGAGTACTCGGTATTTCAACAAGAGTCTGGCACATAAAGCTAAACCAATCCACGAAAGAGTAAGGCAAAGTATTCTATCTTTTATTGCTGCTGAAGATTGGCTCTAGATCAGCCCAGATTTAAAGCATCTCCACAACAAATTGTAGTCAGATTTAGAGGATATGCTCTGCAAAGTTCGCTAACAAAATTTGGAAAATTTTAAGCTAGCACTTAATGCAGCAACAACTTCCATATACGAGGTGTTTTCAAAAATAAGGTGAAGGTTTACAATTTCGCAAGCTACGTACAGTTTACTTCCGACTTTTACCTTTTTCTACATTAGCACACTCGTCTCGAAGATATGTTCAAGGCTTTAGCAAAATACGGGCCCGGCAATCGAAGTGTAACCAATTAAAAAAACCATAAATTTAGTTTGGAAAATTACTTGTATTCAATTTAATTAAAATTAAAAAATGTGTGAAATACAAAACTAAGAATAAATTTACTTTTGCTCGATATGATCACCTTTTGCCTTGACTATGGCCTTGAGACGGTCTAGAAACGAATCGCGAGCTGCCCGAATGTGACTTGTAGGTATTTTGGTAACTCGCAGACAATGGCTTTTTTTCAGAGACTAGTGAATCTTTCAGTTAGGATCTTGCTCTCCAAAACGGCCTAAAGAGAATAGTTCCTCCACAATACTTTCACGATAATATTTCGCAAAGCTCCATTGGAGATCACCCATCTGCGGTTACAGCGGCCCTGTGACAGGCACTGCATACTGGTGGCCAATCGTTGACTCAAATTCTCGTATGAACGGTCGGTCAAATAAACCCTATCGTTTGGGCTTTTAGGAATCGCTCAATTTAAAAATTGTCTCATCAGAAAACGCAATGTTCGGAAATTGACCGCATTCGGCCAAGCGAAGCAACTCCTTCGCTCACTCAAGTCTGACTTGTTTGCTGCTTTGGGGTGAGATCATGCGCCTTTTGGATTTTGTAAGGTTTGACTTTGAGATAATTTGTCAGTATGCAGCGGATGCTATGGTCAGATATTTTCAGTTCTTTTGCCATTTGATTGGCACTTCGTCGGATATTTCGCTCAATTCGCTTCTTCACTTTTTGTTTACGTGACATTGCAGTCTTTTGATGACCACCTCCATGACGTTTCGCGACGCTACCAGTATCATTGTAATGAGTAATGGTGCGATAAAGAAAAACTTTAGAAAATTTAAGGTGATCGAGTTCACGACCAATCGCTGATTAGCCCACTAAGCTGCTTAGCCAACTAAGCAACAAAGCGATCTACAGCTGGTTACATTTCGAGTGTAAGGCAAGTATTTGCGTGTTCGGCAATTTTCTGCCATTTCTTCTTGCACTAATTTGAACTTCTAACAGAACTTATGGTGCGAGCAAGCAGTAATAATATTTTGGTTTGTTTTACAAGAGACTTATTAGCAGCAAATGGACATAAATGTTTTAATATATTGCTTTAATTTTATTACTGTAATTAGCAGCTAATGAATTATGGGAAATAGGGCAGAGACCTGTAAATTTCATAATGAGATTTATTTAATTTATGAAATAGTTAAAAGCCGCTTTAGTAAGAAATTTATTCACAAATTTTGGCATATTTATTTGACGCATATAAATACAGCAATAAACAAAATGGTTTTGTATTGTATTTATCTACTGGTACTTGTAATCAACCGTCATAAACAAGCGTGCCATGGCGTATACATAATTTATTTACATTGGCCTAAATTAATGAATTCCAGCGGTTTTCGAATTGCGGTGTACGAGTTTGTCATACGTAAATACAAATAAAATGCATATTTAACCTAATTTGTTTTCTATATATTTCTATAATTATGTTTGTTTTGTTGTTATTAAATTTCAATAATACTTTGCAGTGAGTAATGGGCTGTGGGTCTACTTTTTATAACTACGTAAGTATAGATGGTCAAAAAAAAAATACAAAATAGTTAAGAGTATGAATCAAAAGAACAAAAGAGTCTTAAACAAGAAGGGTCGGGACTACCGGTTTTGGATACATGGTACGTTATTCTTTTCTGAAATATTGATTTATAATCACCTGTTTATATATTTATTTTAAAAATCCCTATTTCCATTTTGAGCTCGACATTCTATCTTGAACTAAAGGATATTCGAACTCTATCTAAAACCTCTTCAGTGCCTTAGATTTGTATGAGTGTTAGATTGATTCGCAGCTTCAGCTTTTATAGGCTGTTCAGAGTATTACTATAGACTAATGTTTTCAAGTATACCTTCACATCTACATGGGAAAGTTTGGTATAAATGCTCAGTAATGGAATTTGAAAAATGAGCTGGAAACCCTCTTGCTGGAACCATATATTTTGGTCTTTTTAATATTTTGTATTATTTTTTTCTATATTTGCATTATTAGACCATAACAGTATCTCATAGTAAAACTCCTTCCCTTCTAAACCGATTTTAATATGTAAGAAAATCTTTGTATTTCTCTGAGATGTCGTGCTTTGAATTTATCGCGATGGTAAATAAAGAAATTCTTAGAACTCAAAATTTTATTTGGCTTTTCGTTCTTCTTGGTTGCTGTAGCTTTCCACTGGCTTTCCACAAGCTCGGAAGCCGGCTCAGTAGGTGAACTTCTGCAGACAAAGAGAGCTTATTGTTTTTTTTTTCTATTTAAACTTAAAATATTTATAATACAATTGACCTTCTCTTTGGGTTTCAATAATATTTAGAAGCCAATAGCACTATAAAAATTCTTTTAAAAATTTACTCGTTATTTAATTATATATTTATTCATTCATTATTTATAAAGCTGTGACACAATTGAAATCTATAGGGTCAGTTGGTCGTTTGCGTTTAAGTTTCTTTGTCTCGATTGCCTCTTTTAATGGAAGTTGCCGAATCTCCTTGTTAGAATGCTAAAGTAGTCGATTTAGTGCCTTCGTTGTTATTACGTATTTCTTCATAGACAGTTTTTACTTTAAGGCCTCGATGGATATAATCTTTTAGTATATACCACTCTGCTTATGATATTATGCGAAGTATCTTATTTTGCGTTTGTTGTATAATTTTTATATTTTTACTGCTTGCAGTTCCCCAAAGCTCTGAGTCATATTTTCATATGCCGCTTTTTGAAAGGAATCCGCTATGTTGTAAAAGTTTGGCCAAATTTAATGAAAAAATGTGGAGCACGAATCACAAGGCTTTGTTCACAAAGTTTTTGATTTGAGCACAGCAGAATATTGACAGAAATTGGACCGAGATAATATTTCCAAAATGAGTTTTAATCGAAGCAATTGCCATGAAAGGCCAAAGGACAAAAATAGATACCCATCGGATTCAAACATCTTCCCCATTGCTTGGCTATGACTCTATGCCAAATTAAAAAAAAAAATAGTTAAAGTGACAAGAGCAAAATTCTTCAGAATACAGTTTGGGTACAAGTTAATCTCAATTATTTGTAATCAAAAGGAGAAAACTACTTGTACATTTGTCATTGATAATACCTTTAAGAATCTATATTAAATTTAATAGCGCACCTTATTGTGGAAAATTTTAATCCTATATTCTTACCCGTGTGGGTAATTTTGAACCTATTTTTTAAAGCTATTCTAAAAACTATCAAGTTTGTGGCATAAAAATATTTCGCGGAAACTTTCAGTAGGTATATTTTCAGACGTAAGCAATGCGATAACGGGAAAAAGTACACTATTAATTTGCTCAACTTTGTCGATAAATGGCAATTTGTGCCGGCGTCATTAATTTTACATAGCAGACCACAACTTAGAGAATATTTTGGCAAAAATTTAAATATCACTATTTTCCTCAGTAGAAATAAAATGCCATTGAAATTTTGGGGTTATTGAAGACTGAAACTAATGATTTGCCAAGTTGCTTTCATTTAGTTAAAACTTGTTTGTGTTGCTATTAAGGTACTGCAACAATTTGACAGCGATTGCCAACAAAAAGCTATTAATTTATATTATCATCCGAATTTAGCTTCATGCGAATAAATATTAGTAAAACTTATGCTTCGTTTGCTTTTTTCACACATTTTGATATAAAAGGCATTCTTTCGACATATGAGTTTTCGAAGCTTTTGTTACGCCGAATTTGTACTTGATGAGAAATATCGTGGCAAGCTGAAAGTGTTATAAGTTACCAAACATGAGCTGAAAGATTATAGGGCTAGTTTTATTGTATTCGACCTTTTTTCAGTTAGTATATACAAAATTAATGATACTCCATTCATTAGTTTGTGGGTTACTGTGCTAAAAATTAAGATACTTTTGTTATTTATTGTTTACTATTAAGAGAATTTACACTGTTTCTTATTGAAAAAAAATACCGATCAAGCAAAGTAATGGCTTGAAAAGTCTTGTGGGGACTTCTCTCCATCAGAAAAAAAACAGTAAAATGTTGATTTGCTGACTTCAAACCTAGTGATGCATTGATGCAATGATGCACAAGGCAGTGAACGTCAAAATGAGGCGGTAACACCAGAAACATAAGAAAACCCAAAATCGTTTTGAATGATCGAAAAGTAAAGTTGCGTGAGTTAGATTGACATCGTAAAGATATCAAAAGAACGTGTTGGCTTTATATTGTACGAGCAGTTGACTAAAAAAAAAGCTCTGTTCAACGTTGGAGTCGCATTTGCACCGTGGCACAAGTCAATCAAACCAATGGAAAAACTACATGAATTGAACATCGATTTGCTCCCACATCCACTGTATTTGCCAGATTTGGCTCCCAAAGACCATTGGCTGTTTAGAGATCTTGAAAAATGCTCGCCGATAAGAAATTTTGCGCGAATAAAGTTATCACTGAAACGGAGGCCTATTTTGAGGCAAAAGATAAATCGTTCTACAAAAGTGGTATCGAAATGTTAGAGTGGTACTTCAATGATTGCGTAGCTCTTAACGGAAATTATGTTGATGAATAATGCTAATTTTGAACAGAAATATGTGTTTTATTTGTTAGCCACGGGACTTTTGAACCCATGAAATATTTTGGAGACACTATCGGATTCAACCCCTCCACAAACTATCAAATGCGCCTAATCACATGTTTCAAATAAAAGAATTTTGTTGTACAGTTGTATCAAAATATTCAAACATGTGGAAGTCTTTAGCGTTCGTATATTCATATTCGCAATGTTTTTCGTATAAATTTTCGTATTGCATACTAGGGTGCACGTTATTTTCTATGTTTTTTTGTTGCCCCCCATATATATTTAGTTTTTGCTATACAAAATAATATACAATCGAATAAAGTTCATAATATTCAAATTAAACTCTGCCAAAATGTTTCTTATATATTTATATAGCAATTTTGCATTTAGTTTTTTTTTCTTGCTCTCTGAAACAAATATGTTGATAAAGTTACCCCTAAGAAAGTTATTCAAGAGTAAAATGCTGTTCATGGTGGATATTATATTTAGTTTTGGAAGTTTTGCTACGGTTTTGATGTAATCATTAAACTCAACTATAAAAATTAATTAAGAAGAAATATTAAGAAAATGATAGGCAGCTTTGTATTCACTTACAACTTGAACTAAATACTGTTGACCCTGAACACCACTTAAATCTTGAATAACTTCCGGAGTTGTGAATTTATTGAAAAACCATAAATAGAGTGGTCAATTCCCTATAAAAATGTACATTGATCATTGCTGTACTCTGGCTTGTTTCAGAAAAAAAAAGCTCAAAGCCCTATGCAATATTGTGTGAGATATGGAATATGATTTCGGTACCGTTACGGCTGCGATTTGAGAATTAAGAGCTTTTTCGGATTGGATATTCATTTACAGAGCAAAAACTAAAAATTCGCAGAGCGGCAGCAAAAGCAAACCAACTTGGAAAATAACGAACACCCTAGTGTGTACTAATACATACACATATGTACATATGTGTATTTAGAATTACTAATTACGCACATTTCGTTTGGCGCATCTGATTGTGGTGTGGTTGTGTCTAGTGTGGTTAACCGCATTCTTAATAATTAAATTGAATTCTGTATTGCGATAAATACATTAACATTGAATAAATGTTTCAATATTTCAACTTAAAAATTTAAAAACCAAAACAAATAATTGTGTGAAATGTATTTATTTTTTGTTTGCTTTTCCAGCGGTAGCAAAAAAAGGTTTTGTAAAGGGAAATTATTTGCCAATGTTAACTACAAATGAATAAGTAGTATCGGTTATTTTTTTAAGAGCTTGAGAACTTAAAATGATGATACAAAACAGAAATTGTGTTGGACTGAATTTTTTGTTGTATTATAATCTGGTAGAAAATGTCATAGGATGTAGTTTTTGCATATGATATCCGGCATATATCCGCCATGACTACGAGTTACATAGTTCATTCGATAAGTCCAATTTTTAGCTACTTTTTCAAATAAATCTGGTCGCATGCCGTCAATGGTCGCTTGAATATTGCAATACATCGATTGTTCAGCGCTCTGTATGGCAAGTTGCGTCGATGTTTAGCTGATAAATTTTTAGAAACAAAAATTCAGTCAGCATGGCTCGATTTATCGTAACATCAGCTTCTTTCTCATTTCGAAAGATATAAGGATCGCAGCGAGTAACCCGCATGTAAAATGGACGAAGAGCTCTATGAACTTTGCGAACAGATATATATTTTTCAATTTGGATGCGTTGTTCTGACGTTAAATGTTTCATAACGGCTTGCCAAATCTTACTGTATAGAAATATCAATAGTTTGCCATTCTCAGCTGCAAAATGAGCTAAAAAACCACCCGATTCAAGATGTTTTTCGTGTGCTTTTCGAGAGGCTAAATTTCATATTCGAGTACTCGCGCTCATTTTATTGTAGTAAAATTTAATTTGAGTTGGCTTTAGTTTTGGAATCAAAGATACTTATATACAATGAGAATTACAGCCGGACAGACGGAAATTTTGTCTTAACATATAAAAAGTGGGCGTGATTTACCTTCGAGTTTTATTAAGCAGTTATGGATATGCACGCATATGCGAGATGTCACGTTGTTTTTTTGTTTTGTTTTCTATTTTGCAAATTATAGTTAAATAGTAGCTAGGCGTAGTTTTCAACAGGTTTTGTCCATTTTGATCACCAACTTACCATGGACAAAGGTACAAATATTTAATTTTTGTTCAAGTTATCGTAGGCATGAACGCGCAAATAGGATGACATGGTTTAATCGACTTCTTTCAGGGAGTCGGAGGCGGGAGTGAAACTGAGGGACCTAAAGTATTAAGCCGACTTATGAGCTTTTTCATGGCAGAAATACACTCGGGGGTTTGCCATTGCCGACCAAGGAGCAACCGGTATTGGAAAAACATTTTTCTATCATTTATGTATATAGTTACATGTCTTTATCTAGGTTTTCCAAGCCAAGTTCCAAGCCATCCACCTCTGGAACTGGTTAGCGGAACCTTCATGTAAGCAACAACTTGATAACCACCAACATTTGTGAAGGGATCACCACTGAGAGCGAGACATGTGCTTATGAGATTAACATTAAAACGAATAATTGTCAACAAGATGACGTTGGTCAAGTGAGCCAAAAACAAACAGAAAAACACTTAAATACAGGGTTTGATTGAAAAGTAATGAGCCTTCCTGCGCGGAGCGTTTCGTTCGCTGGCAACAGTGGTGCAGTCAACATCGCTCTGCGCGTGAAAGCTGTTTTAAAAGTGTGTTAGGATTTTGCAGTGGCGAAAGTCGATCAAATTTTGTGTAAAGCTAAATAAAACGAGTGCGAAACCATTGGGCTACTCAAGAAGGCTTACGGGGACCAATTTCTGTCCAGTGCCCAGGTAAAACGGTGGCACAAGTCGTTCAAGGAAGGCCGGGAGGACGCCGAAGACGAACAGCGATCTGGAGGGCCTTCTACGACGCAAACCGACGAGGATGTGAATTGTTGAACATTGACCGTCGTGCTAGTCTACGTGAGATCAGTGAAGAGTTAAATTTAACTTATTACAATGTGCGGGAAATCATGACCGGAAAACTTGAGATGCGACTCCATCAAGGCGATCCAAAAAACTGTGACAGCCGAATTGAACGCGATTCCGGCGGATGTTTTTAATAAAAGGTTCCTGCAGTGGATGGACCGCTACCAGCAGTGTATTGATGCTCAAGGGTCCTATTTTGAAGAATATTAGTTGTATAAGCCAAAAGCTTTAATAAAACAGCTTAAAAAAGATAAGGCTCATTACTTTTCAATCAAACCCTGTAGAGCCAAAATCAAACTTCGTTTTATTAAATGGTGTGGTCTGCTTCAAATTCCTTTTGCTAAGCCAAATACTAAATAAAATATATTGGGTGATAGTATTGAAGAGTTTGATAAAGAATGGTTGAATGTTTGCCGAAATATACTATTTAATGTGGGAAGAAGGAGCTTATGGTTTCCTAACTTTAACAATGTACGCGTTCAGACATTTTTCTTGAACGTAACTATTTTACCAGCTACAATATTTGTAAGTAATGCTAGGCCAATAGTGTTTCTCAAGCTCCTTGTTCATCTTTTATGAACTATTTTAACCGTTTGGTACTCCGATGAATTAAGTCGCGAAAGGCGTTTTGAGATAGCTGATGATACATAGAATAGCTTTTAAAAGGAACTCAGAGTGGCTCCAAAATATTTGCAGTATTTTGCCATCCGCGTAACTGCACTTTTATACCTGTGCGCACTTGTGCCCAAGGGTGTGATAATTGTGCTTATATTTTTTTATTTAAGTTCATTCCCATTTTACTTTTAAAGATTTCAGTTGCCTGTTGTGTAACACTAAGTAGCTGCAACATTGTCAGCGATAAAAAAACAGCGTATTTTTGTGTATAAGAATTATGAAAGTAAATGAACTGCACAATCATACGCAACATCTATATATATAAAAGAAAGTCATGTTAGTTACACTATGTATAACTCCAGAACGGCTTAATCGATTTGGCTGAAAATTGGTGGGGAGGTAGCTTAGAACCAGGAGGCGGACATAGGATACTTTTTATTTCATTCGAACGCGTTTCCGTGAAGTCACTATAAAATGTGGTATAACAAAAACGCATCTAATATGGAATAACAAAACGCAAATGACAGCTAAACGTAATTTTGTCTATGGTTAAGTAAAAAATTTGATAATATAAATTTTGTCAGAAATATATAATAACTAATAGTAATTTGTATTCTCTTTGAATCATCATTATCAACGCCGCGACCAAGACGATCGAATCTTTCCCGAAAAAGCCGTAATGCAAGAAGGATACGAAACATTGCGAATGAATGAAACCACTGAATAAGCACTAGGAATTGCCCGTGAAGAGCGCCGCGTTAGTATGGCTCGACTTCGCGCTTCTCAATCACAAGAGCAAAGAGAGGCAGCCCGTGAAACGTCGAGTGAATAACAGAGATCAACAAGTAGATCATTTTCGACGCACAAGAAGAGAATTATCAAGTGCTGATATGAATCGAGCAGCGTTTCGATATGATTGCAACACTGATTACTGCTTGCATCCTAACGTTTGCATTGCTCCAATGAACGTTGTTTGCGAGCATTTTGGCACATTGAAGTTTTCCGGAGAAACGCCCGGATTGTGCTGCCTTAGTGGAAGAGTGAAATTGCCATTATTGACTTTTTTGGAGGCGCAATGATTTTACTGTCTGGCGACTTCCGTCAAACACTGCCAGTAATTCCAAGATCAACGGCTGCTGACGAAATAAACGCTTGCCTCAAAGCATCGAATCTATGGCGCTATGTGAAGAAACTGCAGCTGACAACAAACATGAGAGTTGCATTACTTAATGATACATCTACTGAAGATTTCTCTGAGCAATTACTGACTATCGGTAATGGTCGAGTACCTGTCGACGAATCGAGCGGATTGATTTCATTTTCTCAGAATTTCTGTAATTTTGTCTCATCGAAAGACGAACTTATCAATAAAGTAATGGTTGGGTGAGCGAGCAATTTTAGCGGCTAAGAATAAAGATGTAGATGACCTAAACTATATAATTCAAAATCATATCATTGGAACAATGCATTCATTCAAATCCATTGACTGTGTAACAAATGAAGATGAAGCCACCAACTATCCAATTGAATTTTTAAACTCTTTGGATGTGCCTGGCTTATTTATTGCCTCTAGGGCGGAACAAAGTTCGCCGGGTCAGCTAGTAATGTATAAGCAAGGCTCTTCGCTCACGGGTCCGTCATCGCTACGATCATCAAAATGTATGCGATAGAAGCGCTTCGTTTTCGCACACCTTTGTTTAAATAGCGGAGTCGTAACAGCAAGCGTGTATCTAGCGCCTTTCATACAGAATGTCGATAGTATGCTTCTAGATTGGTTTTGAATTTCGTGTATTTGGCATTCAAAATCAATGTATGTATATTTGTTTTAAATGCTGGAATAATCTTAAATAACAATGTTTGAAAAGGTTTTATCTGCAATTAAAAATGTATTAAAATTGATGAAGTTTTCTCAAAACGTTTCTAATCTACAAAATATTGTAATTTACAAAAATGTTGATATTTTTATCAATAATTATCCACAGATATAATATTAAAAAGAAAAACGAATTTCTCAATGTTCTATAGAGGAGTTAAAGAGGTGAGGGATAAGTTTTGTTAAAGCTTAGACACGGATAAGGGTTGAGAAATCCACACCTACCTGTACTCCGTCCATCTCACCAAAATTTAAAAATGAATGCTACTTGCCTCAGCGTAATCATAATCCGTTCCTCCGGGCTATTACATTTGCGCACGTTATGTCCTATTACCAGGACATACTTGGACGACATGAGCCAGCCAACGATGCCTCATCATCAAAGCTTCTACACTGTACAACAGGATGGGAATGATGACATAAAGTGTTAGTTTTACTCATTGAGAGAGGACTTTACTACTCAATTGCTTACTTAGCGCAAAGTAGCACTTGTTGGAAAAAGAAATTCTCCGCTGGATTTCAAGACTGACATTATTATCGGTGATAATACAGGTTCCTAGAAGTTCCTTACAACCTCGAAATCTGTCAACACTGGCGTGAGTGCAGATACGCGAGTGTACTAACTGTTTGTTTGATGACAGGAAATACAACGTTTTGTTCTCGTTTACCACCAAACCCATTCGCTTTGATTCTTTATCCAGTTTGGAAAAGGCGGAACTAACAGCGCGTAGTTATAAATATCCTCAGCATACGCCAATAATTGTATGTTGTACGCTCTTATAAAAAATTGTGTCTGAGCGAGTAAGTTCTGTGGCTCGCACGATCTTTTTCAGCGTCAGAATCATCGCTGCTGGCATTGAGCTGGGATTGCAATTACATGTCCAATCGTATAAGTGAACTATTTATCGATAGCTGGGCATTTCACGTATACGAGCGGGACGCTGACGCAATTACTGAGTCTGGATCGGAAGGAATGATCATTAAATCAGAATGTTTCGCATTCTTTGTTTGACTATCTTCACTCAATAGAACATCCACTGCTTCTTCACCACTTCTAAATTAGTTTTTGCCACACACATTTCTAATTATAGGAAAGAAGAATTTTGCGCATAACAAATAAGATATAATAAGCGATAGAAACGAAAAATTAAAAAACATATATTTTTTTGTTGTCTTCTTGGACAGCTTTTTAACTAAAAAAAGGTATCAGTTTCAGTATGATACAAATTTTTACCAATTTAATTTCTTTGTGTTTTGCTTTTACACTCCGTAAATACCAAAATATAAGTGCAATGGAAGCAAAATAAATTTGAGTCTTAGCTAAGTGCTTTCTTAATAAAAATCGGTAATAGCTGGTTTGTCCATTAAAATTTTCAAAAGCACCCTATTTTTCTACACTACACTAAAGTGCACCCAGCGGGAATAGTTTTAATATGAATTACTTGAAGAGTAGGCGTGATGCTTATTCGCATTAAGTGAAATTAACATCATTCATTAGTCTACGAAACGTGCGGCGAAAATTTCATTTGTTCACTGTAATTCCTGCTATTTTTCTCCACTCATTCTATGAATACTCTGCGCAATGTGGGACCACTTTTTACGTCTCAGATGTGCGTAAGTAATATCATCTGTTAGACTCATACATAATATAACGTATCACCTAGTAAACTATAAGTATTTTTCTTTTTTTTTTTTTTGCCTTGCATTCAACGCAATGCAATTCATGAAGTGTCTTGTTTGTGCCGCTATACTTAGCTCATTCTTCTGCACCTACATATGCACACACCTACATTAATATATGTAGATAATGCATACAACTTGAGCTCGCGGCATTACAACGCGCGACATGCAAAAGTACATTTGAGTGCTCCACATTTTTGCATCTTTGCACCTTTCGCACATTGATATACTTGAGGCTATTACTTCACGAGACATAATGGGACGTATGCAAAATGAGGAGGATGAATGCAAAATATGGGGTGTTGTTTATAAGCGCACATTTATAAACATTCATCTTAATGTTGATAGAGGAATGAATTTGCACTGGGTTTTAAATTTTTGCTTCTATGTAAGTTTATGGTTTATGGTTACTCTATTGAGACCCATGTGGGTGAAACAATTTGTGTTATGCACTGACTCAAAGCTAATTTTTCAAAAGCTTTATTTTATTACCTTAATCTTTAAATGTTTGTTGTAACAAAAAAAAAAAAAACACAAAAAACGTATAAAAATCTGCATAAGCTTTTGGGTTACAGTTTCGAATTTTTTTTTTAGGAATAGTTTTTTAAGCATCTGCTGAGATATGAGTTTCTAGTTCCAGAAGTTATCAGAAAATTAATTATATTTTGGCTTTTCGCTACTTGATATTCACTTTTGGATAAAGATTGTTTATAGTTTTTTCTTTAACTAAATAAAGAAATATTTTTGCCATGCAATTTTTTATAAAGATTAAGGTTTTGCATTTTGTTAAACCAGCCCCACTCAATTGATGGTTTGAAGCCCACGTAGCTCCACTTGGAATATCTCTTCTAAAATGTAGTTAGTTTATGATGAAGCCAGTCAAATGTTGTAATCCGTCTTCTTGAAGTGAGTCCGTTTCATCTATATATATAATCTTCATTTCTAAAATGCAGTGCAATAAGTTCTGAAGAGTTTATGAGGCTTATATTACGTATAAGCCTATGCCCTTCCGGACACCGTAGCCGAATGGGTTGGTGCAAATAATAAACTTTCTTTTTACACCACTTGCCTCTCGGCAGGCAATAGCAAACCTCCGAGTGTATTTCTGTCTTGAAAAAGCTCTGCTAAAAAACCTAGCTGCCGTAGGGAAGTGGTATAAAATTCTAACATTTTAACGTTTCTATTAATTTTATTTCAAGCTCGATATGACCGCACCGAACGATACAAATTAAGTCCCTACTGAAACAGCGAAAGAGAACTGATATGGAAGAATATGTGCGTAACTGATTCCATGACAACAGAACATTACACAGTTCTTCATGCAATAACAATATCTCTGGCTGACCAATAGCAATGGACGAAGTGAAAGATACAACCAAGCGCTCAAAGTACAATAAAGGCAATAGCCAGACGAAATACCAGCAGAAGTTTTAAAACTTATAAATGAAAACAACATAATTTTACTTTTGCAAGTTTTAAATTATATTTACGATACCTGTCATCTTCCATGAAATTGGCTAAAACCCATTTTCTTTTAACATTGCCAAAGAAACCTCAAGCTGAAAACTGTAAAGAGCTTAATGATATTCCTTACAAAACTCCTAAAAATGATTCATAACCAAATGCTAAATGCGAGAGCGCCATGTGAGACTATCGCATACCAAGCATATATGCAATGCTGGTATATATACAGGGTGGGGCAAACTCGATTCCCTAATGTAAACTGGCCATAATTTTTGACGTAGACGTAAATGCGGCTTAAAGTATGACATTTTAAAAAGTAGACGTCAGTAGAATTCTAACCATGTCGCAGTATACACCTGTCGAACGTTCTGAAATCGTCGAACTTTACATTAAGTATCAGAACTCAATTATTCTGACTCAACGCGCGTTTCGTGCAAAATTTCCTCGGAAAAAAGCACCTGATCCTAAGACAATTCGTGCATTATATGCTAAATTTAAATCTACTGGTATTCTCAGTAATGTGCCACGTCCAATTATACACCGCAGAGCTAGATCAAACATCAATATCACCATTTCACAGGAGCTTTTACAGGAAAATCCAAATCTTTCGACTGAACTCGGTGCTCAGGCTTTGGGTATCAGTAAAAGGTCAATGCGACGTATTTTACGGATCGATTTGAAGTTGTTTCCGTACAAGATTCAAACTGTGCAACAATTGAATCCACAAGACTACCCTGACTATTTATTTATTGAACGAAATGCTTCCAAGTGGATTAGTGTCAAAAAAAGGTGATTTTGACTGGCCGCCGCGTTCACCTGACTTAACTGCTCCCGACTTTTTTCTGTGGGAATATTTGAAGGGAAAGGTTTACACTAACCAGCTGAAGACACTTACAGTTTTAAAAGAAAATATTCGACAAGAAATTGCAGCCATAGGACCAGATACATTAAAAAAAGTCATGGAAAATGCAAAAAAACGAGCTCAACTTTGCGTTAAAGAAAAAGGCAAACATTTGCGTGACATCATATTTCACGCATAGTGTAATCGAATTCTATCGATTAACATTAGTTAACAAAACCGATTAAACTTAAATCTGTTGTATATTTTTCACATAATATGAAACAAAAAATAGGGAATGGAGTTTGCCCCTCACTGTACATATATACATCCTCCAATATAATTTTATTCATATTTAACATCACTAGTTTCTTCATCGACTGTTTCGTCGTCTCCATTACAATATTCTTCATTTAAAGCAGTGCATTCCGAATAAGGTTTAACAATCCATTGCTCGATTTGAGATTGAGGGACTTGCTGCTATGGTTCTGCTTCCCGAAGCAAAGTTACAATGAATTCAATATTGGATGCATTATCAGTTGCATGCAATCGTAGATCAGACGCTTTTTCGATCAGCTTTTGAAATGATGACTGGATTGAAGCTACAGTTTCATATCCTAGCTAAAAAGCATATTGCATTTTTCAGGTTGATATTTGGCAGTGACTCATCGAGAGTTTCCCCCGTGTTACAATGTGACATAGGACGAATGTTGTATTTTGTAATTTTGTAGTTCAATTTAGTAAACCTTATAACGGTTTGACCCTCGGGCTGTATTAGAGCCGTACACTTAGGAGGAGGACATTACTGATATTTGGCTGTCGTAGCTCTTTAACTCGTCTTCTTTGGAATAACATAGAACATTGTCAATAAGAAGTGCTTTTTCCGGAAGATTTTGTGCAGGAAGGAACTCTCTTACCTGCTCCTTTAACAAATTTGACAAAAAATTAACATACTCCTGGAACAAATGTTCTGTGAAACAATTCTTCAAAGGAAGAAGAAGTTAGTGTCATTAAAGCACTTTTATTTCCTTAGTAGCCAACAGGCATATCAGTAAAACATTTAAGTGAACGCGGATTCACAGATCTCCCAATAACCATCATTTTTACTTAATGATTTCCAGCAGCATTCGTTTACTTAATCTTCCCATAAGTTCTGTGACAAATCTTACAAAGTATACGGCGAGAATAAATTCGTAGGAGAAAGTTTCGTTATTTTTGCTTCTTCATTTTTGCTTCCCTTTTTAACAATGGAGTTGGGAGCTAAGGAAAGTCCCATTCCTGCAATTGCATTACTTAAGTTTGGTAAAGGAGCAAGTGAGATTTACGAATTGCTGAGATGTTTGTTTACCGCACGATCAATCGTTTTTCCCAAACGTCTGAAGTGATTAACAGAAAAACAAGAGGTAAGTGGTCATCTTCGCGTGGTTCGAACAAGTGCAGCCATAAAAGCCGTTCAAGAAAGAATTTGCCTTAGAAGTCCCCTTAGGGAAACGCATGTATCAACTAGATCCATGTGAAGACTAATTAGAGGTGACCTCCACATGAAAGCCTGCCGTCGATCAACTGGTCATCTTTTGACAACGCGCTTGAAGAAAATTAGACTCGACAGATGCAAGCAGCTTCCTCGGTGGCACGTGGTGTACGGCCATATAAATATTCATTTCACAGATGAGAAAATTTCACTGTTGAAGAAGTTTTTAATAAGCAAAATGGCAAAATCTATTCTTAAACTTCTAACGACGCAAGAAATGTTGTTCCAAGGATTCAGCGTGGCCACCATCCATCCTCCGTAACGGTTTGGAGGGGAGCGCCTTGTAAAGGCGTTACATCTCTTCATTTCTGCGAAAAGTGGTTAGGACCGGGTCAAAGTATACCAGGAGGATGTCATAGACGGCGTGGAGAAGCAGCTGAGCAGTATTCTCTTCAATGGAGAGCGTTGGGTCTTCCAGCAGATTCTGCTCCAGCCATAAGACAAAAACCACCCATCAGTGGCTGAAAAACAATATGCATGGATTCATAGCCGCAAAATATTGGCCGTCTGGAAGTTCAGATCTAAGTCCCTTGGACTACAGTTTGCGGTCAGAATTGGAGAGCATGGCCTGTCGAAGACCTCACAGAAATTTGGAGTTTCTCAAACAATCTTTGGTTCGCGCAGTGCCGACAATATCCGTGGAAACCGTCCTTGCTGCAATAACTAAATTGCCTAATCATTTGAAGGCGTTCCCTCTGTGAATTTCGAATGGTAGTCAC
>JAYXIM010056292.1:0-22000 GCA_037575425.1 Anastrepha fraterculus | reverse complement strand
GCACAAACCCATTCGGCTACGGCGGTTAAATAAAATTAACTTGATTAAAAAAAGGTTTATAATTCCATAGCTTAACTTGTAACAGAACTTAGGCAGGACTAAGTTTATATATCTACACATTAGTTTTCAATACTTTCCTAAGTATTCACTGTGCAAAATTGGGCGACAATATACACGTGTAAATGCTGTGTGCCGTGGACAGGGTCTAATGTATTATATGGTATAATTAAATAAATATGTAATATATATTTCCCTTCAAGAAGTAAAATTATTTTGTTGATAATCAAATATTTCTTACAACTCTTATTTACACAGTTCGTTTGCTTTATTAGAGTTTGCGCTCAACAATGACATATGTTTGCACATATAAAAATATTAAAATATACGACTTTCATGTTCACACAAATGAAGTGAAGTAGCATGAACTGCAAACAGAAGTATGTGCCATAAGAAAATATAATATAATACAAAATTATCATATGAAGAAGACCAAATGCAAGAAGCACACGTGAATGAGGAACACAAACAAACAGAAAATTATTTTCTACCACTATTCTTACATAAAAATGTATGTTAAGTTGTATGCATATTAACCTGGTAATTGTACTGTCGCAAAACCTACTTCTTTCGAGAGAGCACTAGTCCCAAATTCATTTCAAAGTAGACACGCTCGTTAGTCCGAGTCTGCGATAAAAGCCTCACTTTGTAGAGACTTTTTAGTTTAACTGATATTGCTGCTCGGTTCCCTCCATTCTGTAAGTGTAAAACAAATATTCTAATATACGAGCAGCTGACATCGTGGTTGCCATGGCAATTGCCCTGGCACAATATCCACACTTTGCGCTATTCTTAAACCAGTTTGTAGTCAAATAAGAAATCACTTAAACTTATGTATTGTAGACTGCCTCGTTTGCTACTGCATGTTAATTTTGCATGCATTTCGCATTTGTATACGTGTGTGGGAGTATGCGCTCGGATATGGTAATGCGTATTTCCGCTACGGGTGTATTTTGCCATTTCTTTCAGAAAGTCATATCGGTAGGAAAATGCAATTTCAACATTTAAGTCATATTTATTTTGCATTTTATAAGCTTCAGCTCAACGGGAAAACTGAAATGTGATAAAAGATAAAATAAAAATGGAAATTCAGATATAAAAATACTTTTCAACAATGGCTGGCATATGTGCTTGCATTGTGATTGAACGAGTATTTGACAAAGTTTTGATTAACGCACGCATACAAAGAAACTGAATGATATACAAATCATATTTGAAGCTTTTGGCACAAATTGTGCCTAGAGTAAACTTTAAGCTACTGATGCATTTGCTTATTATTTGTGCAAAGTAGTTCTTATAGTGATTTCTTTTTAAAAATTAAAAAATAACAATAATCGTTGTTTTTCGGTATATTATTGGTGTATTTGCAATAACGAACATTCCTAGTATTTTTTGTCTTGGCCGACCTCTTACTAGCGGATCCTTTGAACCCAGTTTGCTAAGATCTTGGTGACGGTTTCTGGCTGTAAATTATGAATGATGTGCTCGATATTCGCTTTAAAGGCTTGAATTCTTGCTAGATTGAACGCATAATATCCGTTCTTCACGGCACTCCATAAAAAAATTTACACGACATCAAATCGAAGCACCAAATTGGTCAATTGTCCAAGTCCATGTCTTCAATTTCCAGTCTTAAAACTATTTCATCATGCCTCTGAAGCGCTCACCGTTTATCGAAATAGTTGGTTTCTCGACGGTCACATGCAAATATCAATCTAACGAGAATTTTCGGGTTTTTAAGATTTCTCACTAGTCAGCAGGAGAAATCACATATGAGTAGCCTGTGCGCTATAGTAAACGATTACCTCACCTGTCTTTCTCGCTTTTTCACTGAGGGAATCTGCAACTTTCCCCCACTAAGTCCACGGCGAAGGAGGTCAAACTACAGCTCAAGATCAAAGTCGACGGCACACCCAAATTTTGAGAGTAAGCTTCGACAGTTTGCTCTCCTTCTCTGCACACACAACTGCGAAGAAATATTGTTGGCGGCATTTAAAGCAATTGGCCGGCTAGTTCTAAATTACGCTGCGCTTGTCCGGTCACCTTAAACTAGTGATACACAGTGGTCAAAGCTGCAGATATGCCAAAACACTGCTATTCGGACCGCGACGGCATGCCTCCTGATGTTCGCTCTACAAAACATATGCTCCCTTTAAAAGTGCACAACAAACTTCTCAGCAAACAGTTCCTACTAGAGTGCTACCGCAGTTTTCACCCATTCAGACACCTGTTTGAAACGAGATCCAGAACAAAACAAACCGACCGGACAGTGTTTATACAGACAATTAACGACATTCATCAGGAGACACTTACCACCTTTAACAGATTAAGCACCCGACCCCCGAACCCCCACCCACAGAAGATGAAGAGCTCCAGCTCTCCGAGAAACGCGCGTAACCTTAGGACAATTACGTACTGAATACAGTGGCATGTTAAACTCCTACTTATCCAGAATCGACCCCGACATAGTAAACATATGCCCAGCATTCCATAAATGTTGGGCCCTGTATTTTAAATTCTTGCATATGATAGTCTTGCCAAAACTGAGGATTGAAGTATAGTGATTTGTTCAGAAATGGATTGTGTTTTTCCTGGTCCAGGTAGATATTTAGAGTTTCTATGCTCCTTCTATGTTCCAGGCAATTTCTCACAAAATTCTCCGACTTTCCCTTTCCTTATAACTGTCGAAATTGCAATTCAAATAATACATAATTTGACTTACATTTCATTCGGTAACCAACTTTTTTTGCATGATTTGAGTTTTCAAGCATCATCAGTTCTGTTCAAGATTTTTTTCAGTGGACCAAAGCTCTTTAACTAACGGGACATATCGATCGATAACTGCTTTAGATTTTCATTTGACAATGCTTAAAGGCATGTCGTGGATAAAGTACTCGTAATAAACTCTTTCTTAGGTGAAGCATTCACAGTTCACCTGACGTGCACTCCATCTAAGAAGCCCAAAAAAGTCTGTTTCTATTTACGAGTTCGTAAAGAAAAGAAAAAAAAAAAACAATATTTTTGTAACATACTCGAGAATAATAGAAATAAAAAAGGTAATAAAATAAATAAGGAGAATATTAGACAACATTTTGTACTCGGTTTACGTCTTTCCAAACTATCCCTGTTTATTTTTTTTTTGCCTTTGCCATTGCGATTTATTTTCACTTCTTGGCGGCAAGGTAACTTCAACTTCGCCTACTGACAGTTTTATCGACATAACAAAACGAGCTGTCATTAGTTACACTCTTGCCAGTGCAGTGCGCTTGGTATTTAAAGAATTCTCACTGCTGGGCAAGTGGTTGATGTGCCTGAAATACGAGTGTGCTGCTGCAGTAGTAGAAAGTTTTTTGGTTCCTACGACGCCACCGCAATGCGAAAGCAAAAAAAAATTATATACTTGTATGTATGCATACACATATGTACATATACGAGTATATATGTTAAGATGGAGCAGCAGCTAAAGATGAAGATAAGAGTATTGGAATAAGGAAACTAGTGTAGACATAGAATAGTGGAAATAAACTACTTGCAAGTGTACAAATGTGTCCTCCTATTTATAGCTAGTAAATATTGTTTGAATATATGCATGCATACATGAACATATGCACATACACGTATGTATTTATATTTCTAGTCCTGCCTGCCTTCGAGCATTAAGGCATGTCACGTGTAGACGTTGAAAAATCACTTTAGCTTGACCTAAAAGATCAATTTCATCGATACAAAGACAGTACGATAACTTATGTATAAGTATAAACCTATGAATGCCAATGTATATATGTATGCATGGATATACTCGTATGCACATGAGATTGGAATAGATAAATAGGGTTGTTCTTCTACGAGTATTACTCATTTACTATATGTTTTTGAATCCCAAAATTCTTTAAAATAAATATAAGGAATAAAATGGAAAATATATGTACAAGGTGGCACAAAATTAATCACCGTATAGGATGAATTATAGTTTTGGCAAATGGCGTTGTACGCCTATCATATTTGACAATTGTGAACTAGACAGCTGTAGTGTAGAAACAGACAAAATAAAGATTTCGATCACTCAAAATCATTTTTTGTATGGTAAAAAAAACAAGTTATTTAAAAAACAAAATCGGATAACTAACTTTTGCGCCACCCTGTACAAAAATAAATATTTCTTAACCACTATAAAATATTATTAAAGACTTATGTAATAAAATTTAACTTTCAAAATCGCGTTTTGTTTTTGTATCAAAAAATAAAAGCTTATTTTTGATAACAGAATTCTAGTAATAAAAATAAAATAAAAATTTTTTGATAATAAAAGTTTAATTTTAATTTTAATCAAAATTTTATATATACATACAACGACTTTAAAGACTTTATTAGTTCCTTTTTATTACAAAATTAAACTTTTAAAATCTCACTTCATTTTTGTACCAAAAAATAAGAGTTTATTTTTGATAACAAAATTCTTACAATAAAAATAAAAACTTATTTTTGATAATAAAATTTTAATTGATTTTGAATTTTTAATAAAAAACAACTAAAATTTTCGTATTTTAATAAAATGTTTATACACGTACTACAATTTTTACGGTTTTGATGATCCGCATTTTTAATTAAAATCTTAACTTGTAGTGCATCATAATTTTTTAATAAAAACCAAAATATTTTTAATCGCTCAGTGTGTGATTGGAAATAAAATGTGGTAAGCAAAGTAGTGAGGCTCCTCTATTATAATTACTTTAGCCAATACATACATATTTATGTGGAACGAATTACTTAAGTTTGCTTAGCCATTAAATCCATAAGGCGTAAGATGTCCAAATGGGTTGGTGCTTGACTACTATTGGGTAGTGCATGGGTTTGAAACCACGGGCACCAGGCACCAATTGATAGAAATATCTTTTTTTAATGGCGGTCGGCCCCCTGCAGACAAAGGCAAACCCTTGAGAGTATTAATGCCATAAAAAAAGCTGTTTATAAAAAACTATCTCTCGTTCGAAGGAAGCTCAACAACGCAGCTGTACATCCTTCAATTTGTGAGAAAACATCAAGACGCTCACCACAAATTGGACGAAAAGCTCTGCCAAATAACCAACAAAAGATGTAGGCGTCTATAATTTGTTCATTCATGAAGTCAAGAAAACATGATCTCAGACTGACTGATAAAACTAAAGAGTAATGAAAATATATAAAAGGTGGTTAAGTTTCAAGGGCCGGTGTTGATTTTGAATAAAATACAATTTTTTTAGGAAATTATTGTCATTTCTCTTTATTATGATAATATTGATATGACTCAATTACGTATAAAACAAAATATTAGCCAAATGGCTGCCGCGGCCTCGGCGGCACACCTCCATCCGATGGTCCAAATTTTCGATGACACTGAGGCATAATTGAGGTTCTATGCCACTAATGTACCGAATTATCTCATCCTTTAGCTCTTGAATTGCTGCTGGCTTATCGACGTAAACCTTTTATATCAAATAACCCCAAAGAAAGATGTCTAACAGTGTCGTTGACGTTTAGGTGTGGTTCACATTCAACATCGGCCCTTGCAATTTAACCACCCTTTACATACTTAAATTACAAACATACATCTTTTTAAACTAAAAGAACAAGTTCAATAGTACAGAAGACCCTTTCTTTGAAACTGAGAAATCTACAAAGTAAGAAGATTTCATTAAAATCACGAAAATCAATTATGATCATAATTTGTATTGAACTTATGTAAACATGTAGAGAAGATATATGTTACTATGAAATTAGTACTTTGAAGGTGATTTGGCAATCAGTGTCACGTTTTATAACATTGAAAATAAACGAGAGAGCGAGAATAGGTATTTTCTTTTCTACAGACTTCAAGTTCAATAGCAAACATGATGTAAAACGATGTGAAATATGGGAAATATATATATACAGGGTGGGCCAAATAAGACCTACTACTACTACGCAGCAGGCCCATAATTTGCCTAGCAGTATGCGCAGTTGCTCCATCTTGTTGAAACCACAAATTAGGATACTGCTCCGCCATTGGCCGGAAAAAGTTTTCAATCAATGTTCTGTAAGAAGCTCCTGAAATCGATTCCGGCATTTCATCCTCATTTTCGAAGAAATATGGACCGATAACTCTAGTGACCATAACACCGCTCCAAACAGTACATTTAGATGAGTGCAACTGATGTTTGTGTGTTGCTCTTGGATTTTCAGAACCCCACAATTTACAGTTTTGTTTGTTGACATAACCATTTAAATGGAAATGCGCTTCATCCAACATCAAAACATTATTTAAAAAATCAATTTGTGTGGCTAATTGTGTAAAACGAATAGCATATTCTAGTCGTTGGTGGCCTTGCGGTAGGGTTCCATAATAAATTTCCAACAATTCAATTATAACCTACAAAAAGAGAAAAATATATATGACAAAAAAGTTATTTGTGCTTAGCATTAGTAGGTCTTATTGTGCCCACCCTGTATAATTGGCGCGTACACTCTTTTTGGCCGAGCTCCTCCTCCCAGTTGTGGCGTGCACCTTGATGTTGCTCCACAAATGGAGGGACCTACAGTTTCAAGCCGACTCCGAATGGCAGAGCCAAGGGACCAAAAAACTTTTTCTTCATTGTGGTGTTTCACGGGGATTCTACGTCTTCCGTATGAACTCTTATCTGGCTGCCTGAAAAGCAGGCGGCTTATTCTTAATGAATTCTAATAATCTGCTTGCTATTTGTTGTGTACTGATTAATTTATATTTTCATTTTAGGATTATAAAATAAAAAAAAATATTTTTAATAAAAACAAAAATTTATTTTTAATAAAAAGCAAAACTTTTTTTACAAACAGGTATACACTTTTTAAGCTTAAGTTTTGGTTTTGTTCCTTGATATATTAATTAATTTTAAATAATAGCTTTTTATAAATAAACTTTGGTTTTGATTTTTCTGAAAACAGTACGTACGTAACAAGCATCTTAATATTATTAAAAATTGTAGTAGTTTTATAAAAACAAAAAATGTTTAGGAGCTCTACAATATGAGAGGTTAGAATGCCTTTCGGGGTTAAAGTTTGAGAGCTTACTTAGATTCGCAAAAGACGCAGGCTCATTAAAAGAAGCCTACCACATGGAAACGTAAGGGTCAAGCTCCATCTGGTACCACTAAGGCCCATTAGGTCTATGTGATGGTTTTCGGCCAGCCTAGTCAACTGAAGCTAACCTAACCTATAAAAACAAAAAGTGCTGTGAACAGTCTTAATTAAACAATTATTATTATTATTATTAATATTATTAAAAAATTATTAAAAAATCATAAGGAACTAAATACTTTTTATCACTATATTATTGTCTGCAGCCAATTTAAGTGGTCACGAAATGCGGTCTGAATAAAAAATGCTAGGTAAAGAGGCTCAGGGTAGGTAAAAAACTACACAGAAAATTTACTTTAAAGCGTCTTTTGCAATAGATCTATAGCAGTTCTATATTGTACTTTATATTTTCCCAAAAAATGATAATAATAATCTCAAAGCTGTTAGAAAGGTAATGTCTCGTTCTTTTCAACCAAGCTCGATGAGTTTCATAAAACTAAAAATGGGCATCCTTACCATTTTGAAGAGGCATTAGCCCACGACTAAGCCATGTAAATGCATAAAGTTTAGTCTGTATGTGTATATACTATATTATATATATACACACAAGTTCATACATATGTATATGTATATGTCAACACCATATTATATATTTAATATGTGTGAAAAAAGTGTCATCAGAAAAAATGTTTGCTTCATCATTGCACCCTCTTCTTTCTGCTTCTTTTTTATAGCAAGCAGGATGGAAAGAAATACTATCAGAAATTGTCCTGACTTTCAATTTGTCAGATACGTGAGGGATTGAGGATAAATTAAGTAAAATGTATTCGTTGTCGCTTCTCACACCACAGCTTAACTTTTAATCATACAAAAATATGGGTGGAGAAACAAGTGTGCATGTGTACGTCAGAATTCATCCGTCCCGTCTAACTAAAAAAGAGGAAAGCGAATTTATTTGGATTTTGAATTTAAAATTCCAACAGCGATCAATGAAGAAAATTAAATGTTCACAGACATGGTGTAAGAATGTAAGAACAACAAGTAAGGAATTGCTCAAACTTATATTTATTTTTGTACATTAGCGCATACTTTAGTAAAATCTAATTTGGTCGCATAAGTTTTGAAATGAAATAGATTCATATGGTGTACATATAACTCTTAGCTTGTGGGTGTGGATTTTAGCTGATAACAGTAGTATTTACTTCGCAAATAAATGAGGGGGAGATATTACAAGTACCAAGTTTGGGTGAGATTTATTGAGTTGTTATCGAGGCAAACGAACTTACGCATTCATCTAAAACTGGGTGTCAATTTTTAAAAAATTTCCGTTCGTCGCTTTTCCTTGCTTGGGTTTTTCTTTAAACACTACCGTTATATCGGAGGAATTCGTATGATATACCAATTAATCGAATCTTCTTATTATTCTGAGTACTTTGGGATATAGACGAAGCGAAATAGCTACAAGGGAAACTTATAAATTTTTTTTTTTTTTTTTTTCAATAAAATAATTAGAGGTAAATATTTTTATCTTTCGGGAGAGGGCAAGAAAACAAACATAAGAGTAAAGCATGTTAAAGGATTTATTTCGGCCATTTTTCTAAAAACTTTATATTTTTCAAAGCCGTTAAAGGAAATAGTTACATGGGGAAAAAAATATAATAAAATTGAATAGCTTGTATGGCTTCCGCTATTTATTGTAACTGATACTAAGATCGTTTTTTAACTTTTTCTCTTTTTTAAGGCGCAATATGCTTTTAAACTGGTTCCGCTTCTATTAATTTGTTTGATAAGAGGCTCTTCAATGGATTGAAGTCTGGACTAATTGTGGGTCACTTCAGCACCGGAATATTTTTCGAAGCAAAAAACTGCTTTGTTCGCTTTGCGCTGTATGCTGGAGCATTGCCCTGTGATACGTCTAAGACTCACGGTGAAATTCTTTGTCTAAATTCAGTAAAACATTAACCAAGTCATGTACCTTATTTTCTGCCTAAATCTTGTGCGAAATAAAACAAACTAGGTCTTGCCATGGCAGTTAAACCTACCACAGTTCAAAAGAGAGTTTCAGAAGTGACGCGTTTGTCGTGGCTCGCAAATATCTCTGACAATACTTCTGACAACCATTAGACCCAAGAAGATTACTAGAAAGTATGGATTGGTATCCATCTTCCCAGAGCTTAGGACTATCGGCGAATTTGAGTATAGCCGATTTGTGGCGTGGAGTAAGCTTCGGTTTGGACAGTCTATTTCGGTATTTCAAATTTTAATCTTAACTAAGAGTTTGCGGTATTCTTGTGGTTATTTCTGATGTTTTTATTGACAGCCAAGCGTCTTATCTCTCTCTTACACAAGTTTAGGCTTTGGACCAGCTTTTTTTTATTTTTTCCATATCCAACCAAATTTTTCAAAAGGTTGCTATTTCGCTTGGTGTACAAGGTGGCACAAAGTTTGTCTTTGAGTAGCTATTTTACTAAAAAAAGTAAAGAATTTAAGTGATGGAAATCTTTATTTTGATCTTTACGTGCTCCATTATTTCTTTGCTTGTATACTGCAGCTGCTTAGTTCACAAGTGTCAAATATGATTGACGTACGACGTCATTTGCAAAAATTATTAATCTTTCAGCAGGGTGATTAATTTTTCGCTACCTTGTATATGGATGTATATATTTATCTTGTCTCCTTTTTACTGTTACATACAAACGTTATGTGAACAAAATTATTATATCCTTGTGCACAAGTGTGTGCTTTTATATGATAAAAAAGTATATTATGGTATGTTGGGAAGGTGTGGATGCTTTCAGAAAATTCAAAGGCATGCGAAAAGTAGCAGTAAGGGTAGACTTCAAAGCACGCTAAAGGAGATGTACCTATAGCAGTCTCTGAGTCAAGTAAGCATATGCTGAATATATTGGATTGAACAAATGTGAGAGTGACATCGAAGAAAGAGAACAGTTCGACTACAAATTATTTGATGCGCTTACAGAAAAAAGTTCTGACTAAGAAAAATTGCCGTAAATTCACTTTGATTAATTACGCATTTCAGAGGATCATTTTGGGTACAAACTAACTAATAGACTAACTATATAACTTTTTGATATAACTAAAAAAGTGCAACCCATATTTAGCGAATATTTCAAGTTTTGCGGCATCCTAACGAAACGTAAAAAGTTAGTTTCGCTAAATATTCATGGGCTGCACTTTCTTAGTTCATTGCATTTACTTCCATTACTGTGTAATGTCAATGGTAGATTGCGGAATAAATACTGTTGAGTCCATGGACTGAAGAGGTCCATACGAATCCACTCGATTTGAGTTTTAGGCCACTTACAAAGCTGACGAAAACTGGCTGAGACTTTTCGGGCTTCGCATTCATTGTATTCTCTAATCTCCAATTAAGTAAAATGCTTTCCAGGCGGAGAAAAACTTGTAAAGGCTTATAAGAAGACATTGCAAAATGTATTAAGTGAAAGCCATTTGTCAAGCGACAGCCATTTGACAATCAATCCTGGGTGTTTACTGGGATATAAAACATTTCATGTTTTCGTTGCCCAAGTAGTGAGTTCTGATTTTGTGAGTGAACTTAATAACTTTCCAATGAGACTCACCTACATACATGTGAGTCACGAGAGCGTTTTGAAATAAGGCCATGTGTTCTGTGTCAGTTATTTTTATATACAACCAAAATAAAATAATTTATGAAAATTATGTACTTTGACATATGTAAATGGATCTTATTTAGCGTATCAGACGAAAAAAGCAGTGGACGTGGAGCATTTACAAAATGCATTGTATGCGGACAGGAAAGTACTGAGCTAGTCAAATTACACTATAATAATTTTTCTTTCGATTTTATGCTTATTTTGTATTACGCCGGAGATAGTAAGGGAAGAGTTTTTTTACCCTCGCAGACGCCACAGTGCACAGTGGTCCCGCTGCGTAGGAAGAGCGGTCATAGGAACTTTTGGCGTGATAAATGACTTTTTAGTACGTTTTTAAGTTGATAAATGTTTTTATTTGTTAAAAAAACATTAAGACATATAAAAAGTAATATATATATAATAAGAATATATATAAGATATAATAATAATAATATATAATAAAGTAATATATAATTAATATAAAAAGTCAAAGGAAAATTAGGTACACACATTTTTTACATAAAATTTTTTTGTTCCGTTTAAGGTTTTGCATAAATCTTAAATTATAAACAGTAATAGAAAAAAACATTAAATTCCGAAAGGATGAGTTAACTTATTCTTATTTATGAAAATAATAAAATATTCACTTTCCAAAAAGTTAATGTACTTAGAAATACAAAACTTTTAACTCAGTAAATCTAACACTTCTCTTGACATCATAGATTTCTTTTTACATGGTAATTTTCGTAGACTAGATATAAATGGATCGGAATTAAGAAGAAGCCTGTGTAAAAGATCCGTGTTAGTTACAGTTCTTGAGTGCTTTCAGGTATTGTCACGTCTGAATTGTTTCACTAATTTATTACATGATTCAGCTGCCTCCTCTGATAATTCTCCAATTGATAATAAACTATGATCGATTACCTCCGACCCATGAATGAGCACTTTATGAACTGATGCAGGTAAATTATACCATGAATATTTACTAACTAGAATTTTAGCAGTGTCTAGTGCGTATATTTTGAATTTATTCGAATTAATTTTAAAACCAGATGAAAGACATTGTAGGAGATAACTACATCTGTCTATAACGTGTTTGTCTATTCCATTGATTTCGGATGATATGGTTGAATGAAGGAAACATTTTCGTGCTGAATTTCCATCATTAGAGGTGCCACTTCCTCCACTTCGCGGTTTGTCAACTATCAAGCCTAATTGTTCTCTAAACTCCCTCTGAACGAATTCCTTTCTCTTAGCTAAAAGTGCTTTTTCCTCAGATGAACGTGCTTGCCACCTTTTAAATTCGATTCTATAAGAAACATGAATAAAGAATGGTTTTTGAGATTCGAGAATTCGAGAGCATGTGTGGTCCAACAAACATTGTAAATTAATTTCGGCAGATGATTCTGTAACACCAATTCCTGTTGGGTAACACCGCTTTTTTGCAGCAAGAAGTTTTTTATAAGATGGTAAAGCGTTAGGCAATTTCGAATGAATAAAGTCTCTTAATAACAAATACTGATGTTTGGTGAGCTTTGCCGCATTAAATACAGACAAAACTTCGTCTGTATTGAATTCTAAAGAATTTGAATTTGATTGCTTTGAATTACTTAGTATTGCATGAATAGCGGAACTATCAACATTAGCTAGATCGGATAACCTGCGACGCTTTGTCCTCTTGCTGGAATCTTCAAAATCTTTTCTGTGTCCCTGCCTGTGTTCGCTCGGAAAAGGATTCGTAGAGTTTGTCACCTCGCCCGACTCCCGCTTTTTCAACACACATAATTCGGTTTCAGTTAACCAATTAATGTACTTGGCAATCAGCCTTGTTTTTGATCTTTGCACATTTTCCAGTATCGAGAAATCCGTGAACAGATCCAAGAAACACGATTTTCAACGTCTTCTAAGGTTAAATTCTCAGAGTTTGGTAAATCTTGAATTATGTCCTTCAGTACGTGGCGACATCTATCAACATCATTTTTAATGGTATTGTAACATAA
This sequence comes from Anastrepha fraterculus, assembly GCA_037575425.1. Classification (NCBI taxonomy): domain Eukaryota; kingdom Metazoa; phylum Arthropoda; class Insecta; order Diptera; family Tephritidae; genus Anastrepha; species Anastrepha fraterculus. Next base: position 9,240 of record JAYXIM010056292.1, on the reverse strand, counting down.
CCACGTGTCAAGAATATGCATGCGCGTAAATGAACACTTCAAATTTACACCTAAAACAAAAAAAAAAATCTTTATTATCAATCTTGGTAGAATCACATTTTTCAAAATCCTACACATAGGTACAGATTAGACCCTATATCAAGCGCAGTCGCAGGTCATCGCAGCTGGAAACTATTTTTCCTTAAAGAGCACATATGTAAGAATATTTTAATGTATGTTTCATTTGTGCGAATTCGTGCGAACTTAGTTAAAACTTTACAAACTTCTTATAAAAAAAAAAAATGGGAAATTTTAAGGTACGTATTTCGTACGGTCTGAAAACCCATCAAATAATAATTAAAAAAGATAAGAAAACGTTTAACTTGTTTTACATACCTTCAACTTGAATTTCCATTGTACAACAGGTCATAAACACAGTAATTCTTAGAAAAATAACACTTCCCGGAACTGCATAAGTACGGAGCGGAGACCACGCTAACTATCACTTTTCAAATTCTCTTACTTTGGAGGCACAATTATAAGTGAAGTGTTTGTGCAGTTGAAATTTCTTTTATACTCTAAGTTACTATGACTAATGAACTAACATTTAGATAAATATTGTTGCATAATTTTAACATGACTATTTTCATCCAATGTCCTATGGCGGAACCACTGTGCAGTGGAGCGGATGGATGTGATTGCCGCTCGGTTGGTCTGTGGTCAAAACTCAGTGCTGTCCTGAGATCAACAATAGACAAATTGTTTTCTACTAGTAGTTAGGCCTCGGCTAGCATTGGTAAACCTCCTAGCGCATTTCTGTAATGATGAAGTTTTCCATAAGAAAACACATCCGTCATTCGGAAGCGTAATAAAACTGCAGAACTCTCCATTTGTATTGCGATTTCAGACATTCATAGGTTACGAATATTTCTCTGAGCTCAACTTCCTCCATACATTTTAGTGTTTGCTCTCTTTTATTGAGTTTTATTTCCTCCCCTGGCAAAATATGTTTACCCAGATGCATGTCTCGGTTACATACCAGTGCTGGGCACGAAGTTAGCACATGTTTGACAATTTCATCTTCCTCCCTATATAACCTGCAAGTTCAATTGGAGTATATTCCATCCAATTGCAAGGCAATATCAAAGGAAACCTTTTTACTGTTTTACTAAACGAAAATTTGTTTTGGAGAACATCAGTCCACTCCTATAGAAATTACGTAATTAATCCTGCAATACCTGATAGACCTGCGTGGTACTTAGCATACTCACGAGCATCAGCAAACATAAAACATATTCTGTGTGGAACTTATTATACTCGGTACGCGTGTATGAAGTTTGATTAAATTAATTTTGTCCCATTCGAATATTCAAACCAAACTGTCATTTGTATGTATTTGTCTCTATATATTAGTGGTTGTCGCTTGATGATATTGTGGTGGCACACACTGTCTTTTAGTGGGAAATTGTTGGCTGTAAATCTGTCATCCACGCTGCTTAAGCGCTATGGGCGAACGTATTAGTCAAAGCTGTCAGGCTGCAGTAAGGACATATACTAATACGGCGTATTAGTGCAAACACATACATTATCGTTTGCCCATCCACATATGGGTGCACATGCTTGTGTGTACTAATGTATGTATGCGTGAGTGGCTTTATTTGACAAATACATAAGCATGTGTGCTAACGGCCGCTAATCAATCTGTGACAAGTAGAATAAAAAAGGCATTTCGCACACCCACACACACAAATGCAGGCAGTAGCAGCGGTTTAAAAGAAGTGACAAGCAGAAAGCTTAAAAGGGAAAAAGAGCAGCTGCTGCGCCAAATTGTATGCTATAAGAAATGCATATAATGCTGTTGATGCCTGAGAAGGTATAGGTATGTAAGTATTGGTGAGGAGCATCTATGTTCATATTGATGTACGTATATATTGTACGTGTATATGTAAATGAGTGTGATTTAGCACCGGAAAATAAAATTGCGTGTATATTGTTCATAATGCGTATTTTACTGTCGACAACCGCGATTCATATGTTCCTTTCAACTTTCATTCGTCTCGTCTTCTCGTTTTCTCTTTACCTGCCGTCACTTTTATTAATGCGACTGTTGTTGACGTTGACTCTGTTGGTGGTGGCTCACAAACAAATAATGCCAAGGCGAATGTCTTGCTTTTGTGAATTTATTTTTAAGAGTTTGTGTGCGTGTGTGATGGCGTGTTCGTTCCGTATGCGTGTGCACATTGCAAACAGTCAAAGATTTCCGGTGTTGCGTGATGCCAAACAAAGCGATTTTACCGGAAGTAATTCGACATGAGAACCAAAGTCTCGCATTACAACAAATGATTTGCCGCGGGAGGACAAAAATTGTAAGGAAAGATGTATGAAGATGCAAAAGCTAAGTGGAAAAAACGTTGAATCCAAATTAGGGTGGCCTGGCAAACAATAAAAATGCCAAGCGGTGATTGTGCAACTTACTAAAAGCGATTAGGTACTAAAGATGGATGCTGTGTACAAGTGGGAGTGTATGTTATGTATAATTGTGTGGTTGTGTATAAACAAGCGCATGTGTGGTCGTATTGAAAGCAATGTTGCTTCTAAGCATTGATGTGCCACCGAAATAGGCATTCATGAGTTCATGATTTTCTTAAAGAGTGCTACTCCTTCTCACACATTTTATTTTAAGGCACTGTGCCAGTAGTAAGTACATACTTAGATGAGTGTAAGCAACCATAAGCTCATACCCTGCAGGAAATTGCCATAGTACCAAACTGGTGCGTTTCAGGTGAGTTTGGAACCGTAACCAGTTCGTGCTTCTTCTTCTTTTCTATAAAAGCAACCGGTTTCGGGGGGCTATTTTCTAGAACGAAGATTGGACAGATGGGAACAAATACAATTTACATATAGTTTTCGGTACTTTCGTTTTAGTGTGGAATTTGGTAAATTTAATCTATTTGAAACAAATGTGAAGCCTAAGTGGCACTGTTGCCCTTATCCCACATTCGTAGTATCGAGCTTGAGCTTTTTGGACAGAGTTTGTGTAGTAGTGCAATAGAGAAATTATTACCGTAGAACAGTGTAAAGGCGAGTAAAGAGCGCAGGCATATCCATCGCAGCAAAAAATACAACATAGAGCAGCCGTAAGAATTCTAAATTGCCATCACTTATAGCAAACCACACATTTTAGTCAACTAATTTGTGTCAGTTTACATTGCTGGTGATGTTTTTCCTTTATTTTCTATTAGAACATAGGTCCTTTGGAATATGTAACACAAAAGCGTCACCGATGCACTTGTCAGAATGCTTCCAAATATCAGCATCAAAATCACTAGAGGTAAAATTTTAAAACAGACCATGTTTTTTTTTCGAGTAAAAAAGGGTGCTACCTGTGGGACGTTGAGCCTTTAGACAGTTCAGTAAACACCGGGTGAGAACATGCAGATATCTGAAGTGCTTCCAGTAGTGGATTGCATAACGTTTAACAAAGATAAGCCTCAATGTATCCTCGAGAACCTTCTACGTCATTATTCAATATTTTGCAGTTCACTCTTTTCAAAGCAGTCTAAGCTCAGCGACCTCCACCTCATTACGGAAAAGTGGATTAGAAAATGGAAGAACTTCCGAAGCAATACCTTTCGAGTAGTGTCTACAGCAGTTGCACTCATATAAATAAGTTGTACTTTCACATGTGCGCGTGAAATACATAAATCAGCGCATTCTCAAAAATTCCATGCAGTGAGTTTTCACAAAAAAACAAAAAAAACAACTCTAAGCTACACTCAGAGTCAGTTTTGGTCTCTAACGGACCATTGTGATTAGCCAACTTAATCTAGCTTAGCCCTTTATTTTGCCTACAGGGTACCTATTGGCCTCACCTAATGGTGATAGCTTTAGCAGTAATGCTTACCAAATATGAGCGAGTCATCTTCATTGATTCTAAGTAGCACAAGTGTGTGCCACAAATCTACTTAACTTTTCTTCATGTAAAGTTTGAAGTAACTACTCAGACCAGTCATTTTCTACACGTACACTATCATTTATTTTTGTATTTGTGTCCGCCTCTTGTCTAACGGTCTAGAAAAGTATTCAATTGACTTTGTCGTCGCTCTGCATGGCATAAGTCGTATACATACAGACGTATTAAGATGTAGTCAATAATGGCTCAATTAAATAGCGAGCAAAAAGCAAAAGTACTCCAAGAAGTATATCTTAAGAGTTAATAGAAACTTTTTGTGGGCTAATTGTGTCAATTATGTAGTAAGTTTCTTAGTGGAAATCTAGGATTTGCGGTGAATTGAAATCAAGAGCTTTTAAGAGTGAAAAGTGAATAGGAACGAGGTTACAACTTTGTTACAACCAGGTGGAGGGTAATTGAGTTCAATAGTTTTAGGTATTAGGAAGAAACGCTGAAAGTAAATAGTGGAGACAACTCTAGAGGAACTCTTCTGAACACAGAGTTATTTATAGATTAAAGAACTTACCAAAGCAGCTACAAATGACTGGTGTACTAATTTAAATATCTGCGGGAGAAGTGAAGTTACAGAAACTACAAAAATCTAACGTACAACCTCTAACGGACGATTGGGCACAAGGCTGGAAAAATATCCAACTAATATTTTTTACATGATGTCCCGCACTTCATATCTTTGGAAACCACCCCTTTGATTATATGGGCTGTGTAACAGCAAGGATGAGAGCTTACAAGGTTTGGCCATCCATACCAAACTGTGAGTGTAACTTCGATTGCCACGTCATAGGAGATTCAGCCGCAGAACTGTGCTCGTTCATTTCACACATATTCACATACTAGTCCAATCAGTCGTTGTACAGACGACAGCGAAGTAGCATGAACAATAGCTCCGCTTTGTTTCTCATATTACCAACACAATCTCAGTTTTGTCGTAAACAAACCGCCGTGACATCCCTTGTTATGTCAGGAAGTCAGTTGATGTTGGCAGAGGCTTGTTTGTAGCAGAAGTTTGCTATAACAACTAATTGTACTAGTCAAAATTACGGTGGAGAAAATATGGGAGTTGGTTTGTTCCGTAAACCGCTAGCCCCTTCCCAGAAAAAAATTGGCATTACTAACTAGTCGAATGCACCGAAAGGCGTATGCAGCCCGTATGAAAAGAGAACGAAGGGATTACAGAAACGATATAGCGTCATTCCAATGAGATGACTCCAATCGATATGTGAAGGCCCTGAAACAAAAAATACTTGACGCGGCTGGCGAAATGAGGCATCATCTAAGGTCAAACATCGTGAACAGTAATTTAAGAGAAATTGTACAAATATAGAAATATGACAATATTTAAGAGTTAGTTTAGAGTTGACATAGCTAAGTTTTTTCACTATTTTCACAGTCACTATTTTAAAAATTGTTTCTTTCTTAAGAAATGTTTCCCTAGTGGAGGGTTCGCAAGCCGCCTACGGGTTATATCTTTAATGTAAGTGTTATGCCCTTTTGAATAGCTAACAGGACATACTAGTTTTTAAAATAGTTTGCAAAACAGTTTCCGTACGAAGTCTTATTGATGTGAAGTGAGAAACACTTAGAGAAAACAATTTTCAAGTAGCCATTTTTAACTGTCATGGCTTGGTTAAAATTTTATTGACGATTTTTGTTAATTGATATGCCTTTTACCTAAAACCAGGAAACCAATTGGGCCCTGAAGCAAACATTAAAAAAGTAGTCGTTTGTAATGAAAACAAATTAAAATCGGATAACTCGATAATGGCTAACTTTTAGACATCATCTCATATAGCTAAACTATTCAAAAATTACCTATTTAATAACGTCCTTAAGTATTTAGGACGACTGTCCCCGTAACCTGTTTAGATAGATTTGCTGAATGTTAATACCATGGCTACCAAATATTCTCACAGGAATAAGTTTGCTTAATCTTTCTTGGCCATAAAATTCGCCACTGTGGCCACCGCGTGAACTTATTTTAAGAGCAACAAATTCTATCAATTCCAACTTATTAACAGGGTGCCCAATCTATGCATGACCCTCACTAAATTTTTTATTTATTCGGCCCTTCGTGACCCACAATTCACTAGTTTGCCAAATGTTCTAATTTTCCAATAGATCTTTGGAATCAGAAATCTCATTTATGTTATAAGCTGCTACCTCGGCCATTGCAAATCCACATTTTCTCAGTATTTAAAAATAAGTTTGTCTGCTGACTAACGGTGCAAATTCATGTAATGATTTCATCGCTAGAATTGCCTATAATAATGAGCAAAGACGGCTAATAGAAACGATGACAATACTGCTGAAATGTATGTCGTTGCCAGCGAAAAAAAAAAACGAAAATTTACTTCCATTGCAATGACGTGGCAAAAAATATAAGAACCTACTTAAATGCGTTCACTCACTCAATAGAGATGACAGAGCAAGTTGGAAAATATGTTAGGATTAACTACACAATAGGAGTGAAATGGGTGAGAGTAAATGAACAGAGTTCTAATGGAAATGACTGTCTGAATATTAGAAGCAAAACTCACAGTATTTAGTAGCATTTTTTTGGCTGAAAGTAAATTTTAAAGAAAATTGCAGGGTAAGATATACTAATACCCTGAGGGAAAAGTAAAGCTAATGAAACCAATTTCTAACTGAAATTCCCGCAAAGGATACAAGAATTGCGCTAACTGTTCGTGAGGGAGCTTAATAGTGCACTGGATTTATTGTATGTATGAGACGCTTCTCCCATCTTCAGCGTTAAAAAAACGACGTGAAAACTTTCAGTGCGTTCAAATATATGAAATTATCAAGCCTTTCGAAACACTGGATCGCTGAACAAAATAAGCGCTAGATCGCTAGATTGCAGAAATATCTTCCTCTAGCCCTTATTGCTATAACTTTACAAAAGGTTATATCAACGCAGGCGGTCTCGGAAAAGAATAATATAATCAATATCTTTTTTTGCTGCACTGACTTTTGTTCTCTGACTACTGTTTCCTTGAAACTCTCCAATTTTGAGATTTCCATGTGTAGATAGATAGCTTGTGAAGTCTTGTCATACCCAATATCAAATCATCTCTCTTATCTCTTAGGAATAGAATTGCGAAAATCGTTCTTGGGCCTTCGTGGCCACATGGTGTCTCTTTAAGAAATAATTTCTTAACTTGGCGTAAACTTTGTTTTTGTTTAATAATTCTTAAATGATAGCAGATCCTTAACTGTGATAATAAACTCAGACAAGATTTCAAGACATTAACTTGATGAACGTCCAGATGGGGTCGGGAAAAATTAGATTTTTCTCGGCAATTATTATATAAGCAGTGATGAGCATTACGAATTTCTCGGTATGAACTTCAACCAGGTACGAAAACCAACTTCATATAACGCTTCACAGTAATTACGTAGTCTTTTCATTAAATTAAATAAAGTAACAAAGCCGAGTTACGCAAGGATATATAATATACGTTCACCCATTTTTTTGTGATTCAAATAGATACAATTAGACTTCGACTTTCCGGTTGATGCACTTTACCCCAAATAGGAGTTCAGGTAACCTAAATATAAATCTAATCAAACCATGATAACCAAACTAAGGAAATATCACAAAGAATTGGCCTAAGATGGGCGGTATTTGGAAGAACTTGAAGTTATTTTTAAAAGCAATTTGCCTATATGTCGTGAAAAGAAAGATTTATAATTATTGCGTTGTACCCATTATAACTTATGGCTGTCAAGCGTTATTCTTACGAAGAGTAAAGTACGAAAATTCCGCAGCGGCTCAACGAGACAATGGAAATATCAACAGTTGTTGTAAACAGAAGATATCATAAAGAATTTCGAATGCAGCTCTGAAACATTTGTCAAGTAAACAGATATACAATTTTGAGCGATAGAACAACGCGTTAAAATTATTAAAACTTATTATGAAAATGGTTGATCTTCAAGAGCAACATATCGAGAAATACGCATTTTTTGTCGAAATAAAACGTAGGTTAAAAAATTTCAAGAAACTGGTTCTGTCGAGATTAGAAAACAGACTGGCAGACCAAAAAACCGGACTTTCTGTTGAGAACCTGAATGAATGCTATATCGCAAATTTTGTTTTCTTTTAAATAACATCTCAGGCTCATACTTTTGAAATATCTCTTTATTTATAACAGGTAGGTATTCTATAAAGGTGGTCTAAGTTTCAAAGGCCGGTATTGATTTGTGAACGTAATCAATGACATAATTCTTTCAAGACAATTATTCTCATTTATCTTTATCTATGATAATATTAGTATAGCTCAATCACGTATCAGAACAAAATATTGGCCAAATGGCCGCCGCGGCCTCGGCAGCACACCTCTCATTACGATGGTCAAAATTTTGCGCATGTCCCTGAGGCATAATGAAGTTGCTATGCCGTTATTGTGCCGAATTATCTCATTAACTTTAAAAGCTCTTGAATTGTTGCTAGCTTATCGACGTACACCTTTTCTTTCAAATAACCAACTATGTCATCACCAATTGCTATCGCTGCGACATGAGATTATTCGGCCATCAAATTTTTCGCTCAAAAGAGCCATTGTTTCGTTAGCTGTGTGACAAGTGGCACCGTCCTGTTGAAACCACATATCGTCCATATCCATATCTTCCAATTCGGGCCATAAAAGTTCGTTATCATCTCATGAAAAAAAAATAAAGCCCAATGATGCCGCCGGCTCATAAACCGCACAAAACAGTCACTCTTTGTGGGTGCATTGGTTTTCGGCAATTACTCTTGGATTATCATTCGCCCAGATGCGGAAATTCTGCTTATTGACGAATTCACTAAGGTGAAAATGTGTCTCATCAGAAAATTGGTCATTCCCTGTTGCCATTTCCTGCCACCATTCTGGCCATTGACGACGCTTCAAATGGTCAAGAGGCTTTAGTTCTGGAGTCAATTGCACCTTGTAAGCGTGTAAATGCAAGTCTTTATGCATAATGTTCATCAACGACGAGCGTGAGAGGTGCAATTGTTGGGGACGACGACGAGTTGAGGTGTACGGCTCTCCAACCGCACTATCGCGAACAGCAGGAATATTTTCAGCAGTACGAGCTGTACGAGTCATAGCACTGGTGTTTTCACATCTCACATTTCCTACCGACCCGGTTTGCTAAAACTTTTGCACAATGTTTCCGATTGTACGCACATTTGGACGATTAAGTGACTGAGACTTCGCAGATAAGTCCAACGCGTAAACTTTTCTCGTAAAAGAATTAAAGTCACCGAAGTTCCGTCATTTAGATTTTGAGTAACAAATGTTTGTTTT
>JAYXIM010056278.1:0-10377 GCA_037575425.1 Anastrepha fraterculus | reverse complement strand
CTTAAAAATACAGACATTTTTGATGTTAATCGCTAAGTTTAATATTTTTTGCTTAAATTTTAATATTTTCAGCTAAATTTTTTTATCTATTTTTTCAGCGCAAAAAATTAACTTTCAGTTCTAATATTCTTTATAAGGTCATCATAACCAAACAAATAATAGTCACATGAAAAAAAACATTACTTCGTGCACGCTGAACCTAGTCGAGGTACAATTGCGCAAATTAGGAATAAACTCCAAATCATCACTTTTCTTTCTGTCCACTTTGGATGAAGTACCCCTTTGGTCAAAGATCGCATATAAATGCTCTAATTCGCTTGTTGCTCCATTAAAGGGTTCGCGAACTCACTAACAGAACGGAGAATTATGAATATAGAAGAACATGCGGGACAGCATTTCAAAGGATTTTTTTGCATTTACACTTTTATGGTGGTACATAGAAAAAATTAAATTGTGTGTTATAAATTTCCGATGACCTGCACATAGATCGATTGTACCACTCAGTGGCGGAAGAGTGCCTTTAATTTTAAAAATTCTTGAAAGTTTTTTTCTTCATAAATTAAAGTTAGGTACAATTTAAAAGGCTAGTGGGTTCCTCTATAACGAAAATTCTCAAGAAAAATGTTGCTACTATTCCTTGTGTGTGAAGTAATAGTATCAAAGAACTTTTTACATTTGGGTCAGTATCACTAAGAAGAGAACAATGCCACTTTTCCTTTGAGAAATATTGAAATATAAATTGTGCTTTTTTCTCTTACAAATCTTGAAATAATACTGGTGAAAAATGTGGAAAAATTCTTAAGAACGGTGTTGGTACAGCATAAGAAAATTTGATTTTTAAATGTCCAAGTTTAAGAATAAACGGGAAAAAATGCTAACAAAAAATTTTGTCAATTTTTATTTTTTATTAACTGAGAAGAAATTAAAAAAATTGATTGGTGAAAATTGGTATTGGTATATATTTTTTCTAAATTTTTTTTAACGAGGAATAAATTGAAACATTGATTTACCACAAAATAGTTCCAATTTTTTTTACATTTCTTATCAGTAAACATAAAAAATGCCATAGAAAACTATATATTTTTGTGTCTTTTCTCTCTAAACTCACAATTATTTATCATTTACGTATTAATTAAATAAAAATTTTTTTTTTAATTTTTTGTTTAAATTTTTTTATTTTTTTTTTATATTTTATTTATTCGACAATTCAAAAAAAAATACTTGTGCAAACAAATCAGAATTTTGAACTTCTAAGTCCTTTTTTCCCAAAAAAAAAGTTGCCCTTTTTTAATTTTTTTACCAGTAAACACAAAAAATTCCAAAGAAAACTATATTTTTTTCTTTGAAAATAGAAAACATTTTTGGGTGAAAATTGGTTTTCGAATTTTTTTACCCAAAAAATAGTTCCAATATCTAAAAAAAAAAATTTTTGTATCGGTAAAAAAAATTCCATAGAAAACTATATTTTTTTGCTCTTAGACTCACAGTTATTTATTAATTATTTTTTAATTTTATTTTCTTATATTTTAATTTTTTATTTATGTATATTTATTATTTTTTTTGTTTTTGTTCTACTTCTTTATTGTTTTAATTTACTTAACAATTCAAGAAAAAATACTCACAAAAACAAATCAGAATTTTGAACTTCTTTCTCCTTTTTTACCAAAAAAAAATATACAATTTATTTTTACATACTTTATTATCAGTAAACACAAAAAATTCCATGGAAAACTTTATTTTTTTCTCGTAGACTTATAATTATTTATTTTTGTTTTAATTTAAAATAATTTATACATTTATAATTATTCCTATTTTTTTACTTTTTATTTATTTTTTCATTATATATTTTGATTTTCGTTCTTCTACTTAAGATCTTGCTTTTTAACACTTTACCGTGGCAAAATATGCACTGTTTGTAGCCTGCCACACGGGCTTGGATAGCAATCGCTGCGCTATCCGTTCTTCTGAGGAGCAGTCCTAGATGTTTAATTTGATAAATTTTTTTAAATTTATGATCATCAATTGGAAGGTCTGTTAAGTCGCATGAGGTATTTCATTTTTCTTTCATTGTTCTGTAACCCAAAGATTTTTGCTTTTATTTGGAATGCTTGGAATACTTCTTTTAGAACATTCATATTACTCGCGAGGATGACCAGGTCATTAATACTAGGCACACATCTATTGGGTTTTTCATAGTAGAATTTTCGCACTGAAAATTACTCTTAGTATAAATTTTTTTTTTTTTCTGAAATCAAAAATGTAAATTCTTCCATTATTTAAAAATAAAGAAATGTGGTAACTGGAGGGGGATCATGCTCTTATGCGTAACACTCAAATCCTTCTGCAAAGTCATTTTTAGCAAAAAAATTGATGGTACTTTTCGTACATAGACAACAAACGCCGAGAGAATCGTGTGTGGAGCAAATTGCCACCCTGTCGAATTGCAGGTAACTCTGTACCTTGTCTTTACAGGAAACTCTCTACTTTATTCGTCGTAAATGAGTTCCAGATAAATTGGTAAACCTAATACAGTCTCAACATATTGGTTTTCAATGTAGAGTGCTGCATGGTGGTGCGTTATCTGACCCAATTGCACCAGTTACAGGCGTGAGGAAAGGCACTCAAATCGGCGGATTTACAGTGTATGGAAAATCCAACGAAAGTGTAAACAAATTTGTCTACTTAGGCAGCGAAATCACATCTGACGGCGGCGCTAATACTGATAGTGAGTACGGAAATACGAAAGCCAGATTATCCATCCCTTGCTATACTTAAAAGCATGTGGTACTCAAACCAGCTAACCACAAGAACAGACCTAAGGATTTTGAACTCGACAGTGACGTCTGTACTGCTGCATGGCTGCGAATCGTTGTCCGTAGCGGTTTCAACAGCAAGAAACCTCCTTTTACAAACCACAATTTAAGAGCTATACTGCGCTTAAGGTGGCCAGATAACTGGATTTGTAATGACGAGCTCGAAGCGAATAACATCCGGTTGAGATTGAAATACGCGAACGAAAGTGGACATGGATAGGCCATACAATCCGTACACCTGCGACTGACATCAGCAGAATGCCCCTAGATTGGAATCCGCAAGACTCTCGCCGAAGAGGACGCAGATTAAGGGGTTATACGTATACAGTTAGAATTAAAAAAAAAATCGATTTTTTTTACATGGAAATACAGCCAACTCTGGGGACCATTTTGTGACAGATATTAATACTGATATTTCTGAAACGTAAGCATGCTTAAGTGAAACTTATAAGTAAGTGCTTGACGGCCATATGCTATTATCATCGTTTTTCGTGCACTTTTTCCTGAAGCCTGCTAAAAAGAGTAAGCCAATTGAGATATGCAAACGTCCGATAAATAAGTATATATATAATTGGCGCGTACACCCCGTTTTGGGTGTTTGGCCGAGCTCCTCCTCTTATTTGTGGTGTGCGTCTAGATGTTGTTCCACAAATGACCGTCCGATAGCCAATTAAAATTCGGCTGGTCTTCATAAGCAGAAATCGCCTTGTGGACTCGTCTTAATTAGCGTTCAGATGGGAGCTCTGGCTTTGAATAATGAGTTAAACTTTTAGCAAAGTTTGTGCTTTGTAATTTTTTACATTCTCCCCACTCTGTTTAATATCCTTTTTTATTTTTTAGTTCCTGATTACTTTGCATATTTCACATAACCGTTACTCCTTTATCTGGCGCTTGATTTGTCTTCTAGTCACTTCTTTTAATGTTTTTCTTTTTTTTTAATTTTCTCATTTTTCGGTTCGTGCATTGCGCATTCTCGCTATTTGTTATTGTTAATGAAAAGTTTATTTCATTATTTTGTTTTTGTCTTTGGTCGCCTGCCTGCTAAAATTTTAAAATATGGGAGACAACAAGAAGGTGGGGATGGAAAAAGGTAAAGTGCTTTATGAAGCGTGTAATTGCGCAAATTAGCGTAAATGAGTGAGAATTTTTTCGCAACGACCAAGTACGCAGAGAAATGAAAGATAGCAACAACAAAAGAGGAAAAGATGAAGACAAATAACAATAAATTTCGGCCAAAACAATGCAAAAAGTAATATTCTATTAGGCATAAAACAACAATAAAATGACACGAGCACTCAGAAGTTTACCCTTTTTTCCTTAGTTCTTATTTTGATTGTTGCTTGCGCTTGCCTGATATTTGGTAAAAAATTAATTTGGTGTAAACAAGTGGTATGCAAAAATAAAAAAGAAAAATACAAAAATGAAAATAAGAAGCACAAGCATGTAAATGTCTGTTCGCTGCACATATACATACATACATAAGTCGCTAAAGTAGTTGTGAACAAGAAAGTGGGTGAAAAAAGTTTTGTGAATGGAGTGTTGAGGAAAAGGGATCAGCAAGATGTGCACGTTAACGGGAATTTAGGACAAAACGACGAAATTTACGAAAGTTAATGAAGCAGAACGAATTGAATTGAGGAAAGCACACCGCCCAGCGGAAGGGAGTAACCGAAGGAAATTTTAGAGCAAAACTTCATGAAATTGTGAAGAAGTTCGAATTTTGGCTTCAGTTGTTTTACACAATATTAATGGAATACTGTAAGTTGGGCCAATTGAGCTGTAATCAACTTAAAGCTGCTTTTCGTATAAACGCTGATAGCTGCAGTTGTGGGCATAGAAAACTCGAAACTCGAAACGAAAACAAAAAATTGCAGTTTTTGCCGCATAATTTTTTTGCATGCGACGTAATTTTTTTTTTTGTTTTTTCTTTTATGGGAAATATCAATCAAAAATTAAAGATAATATAATAAACCATTTTTGTGCCAAATTTCTAATTCAATTCAGGAAATATGAAATTATACGGGTTGCCCATATTCGATGGACTCATGTGTCTTTTTTAAATAAAAACAAAACACAATTTTTTTGATTCTGACTATAATAATCATTTCACTTGGTTCAAGTAGATTTGTTGACATCACTTTTTGAATATGATATCTCTCAAATGGCCGCCTTGAACCTGTATGGCGTATTGTGCCCGTTTTGCAGCATTTTCCATAGTTTTAGCTAACATTTCGGCTGGAATAGCGGATATTTCCTCACGGATGTTTTTCTTGAGCTCTTCAATAGTCTTTGGCTTATTAATATAAACCTTTGATTTTAAATATCACCACAAGAAGAAGTCAGGTGGCGTTAAATCGGGCGAACGCGGTGGCCAATCAAAATCTCCATTTTTCGAAACAATTTCTTCAAAACATCGATTGTGGTGCGAGCTGTGTGTGGTAGAGCGCCGTATTGTTCAAACCAGAACTGCTTCATAAGCTTTCGGCGAATAATTGGCATCACAAAAGTGGTTATCATATCGCGATAACGCTCCTGATTGACGGTAACAGCTTGACCATCTTCATTTTCGAAGAAAAACGGCCCAATAATCGTTTTCGCACTAACGCCGCACCAAATAGTGACTTTTTCGCCGTAAAGAGGTACCTCTTGAATTTCGTGAGGATTTTCAGTGGCGCAAACACGGCAATTTTGCTTGTTTAGCGTCCCATTCAATAAGAAATGAGCCTCATCGGACATGATGATTTTGTTCTTCTTCTTCTTCTTTTGACTTCTTTTGTTGAATGTAAATTTCAACAATTTGGGAGCGCTCGCGTGACGGGTACTGTTCCATGGTAAAAATCTGCTTGGACTGACGCTTCCAACGCGGTACGTCATTAAACGATCTGACGTCTCTGCCAAAAGATACAGGTTTGCCAGATGAGTCCGTCCCCTGTATAATTCATTCTCGTAGAAAAACCATATAAATCCAAGTTTAAAGCCTTTTCAAATTTAAAAAAATTCCAAAAAAATGTTAAGAAACTTTCGCTACTTTTAATCAGCCTTTTTAGAAAAATTTCAGTCATGTAGTTTTATAAAATATTGAATTTTGGTAGAGAGCAATTTTGATGTAGCTGATTTATGAGAATTTGTTTGCTGTTTGCCATCTACTTTGTCTCAAGTGCACACCGCATATTCATAGGTCTTGACTATGCATTAATTGATTTTGTTATTTCAATTATTTTTTTACAAAAATATACTTTCTACTACAACAAAACCCATAAGAACCAAAGATTCGAATTTTGTATAAATTTAAAAAAAATTCGTTAAATTTTCATCAAATTTCAAACTTTTTACTACGAATTTTTAGAAAAATTTCGGGTACGCAGTTTCATAGACCATCGAATTCTGATATAACAAAGTGTAAATTTTAACCCTGGAGTACGAATGATCGACGATTCGACGAGCATCGTTTTTTTTTACTAAATTGCTTTTAAATGTATGTGTCTAACACTCTCAAATTTCGCATGGTGCTAGTAGGTCATTGACTCTTGTTGCAAGCAGTCGTGTTTTTTAAACCACGTTGCTAGAACATTACTTATTTTTGTTTTGTGCTCGTCGAATCGTCGAAGGTTAGTACTAGCGTGACTTTTATGTCTGGATTAATATCATTGCTTATTTGTATTTTTATATTGCGGAATTATTTACTTTGTCCTTTTTTACTTTAGTTGAAAAACAAAAAGCATTAACCGATAATGAAATTGAAAAGTTTTTTGAGAGTTGTGATTATTCTGATAATGAGGATGTAATTGAAATCGATGCAGACGAAAGCGACGTGGTGTTAAGTGACGACAGCTTTTCAAAAACTTCTTCTGAATCAGAAGAAGACAATGTTTCCCCGTTTGTTTCTAGAAACTCAGGCAGTGATATTGAAATATCAAATGAAACTGAAGAAGCAACTAGTTCACAAAACTTGTGATTAAGACCGAATTCACACATCATAACATTTTCGAAAAATATATTACGTGGAAAAAACCTTCTCAAATGGTCAACCGTTAAGCCTAAATCTCATCATACAGCATGCAAAATAGTGCACAAAGCTTGTGGACCTACTCGCAACTGCAAAAATATCGTTGATCCCCTTAAATGTTTTGAAATGTTTATAAGTGAGGAAATATTAAACGAAATTGTACAATGTCAAATGCCGAAATAAATTTAAGACACAATAATTCTAAACCTGCTACAGCCACAAATAGAATAACAAACGCAAAGGAAATAAAAGCTCTGCTTGGAA
Organism: Anastrepha fraterculus; assembly: GCA_037575425.1. Lineage (NCBI taxonomy): Eukaryota > Metazoa > Arthropoda > Insecta > Diptera > Tephritidae > Anastrepha > Anastrepha fraterculus. The sequence continues at coordinate 3,294 of JAYXIM010056278.1, read as the reverse complement.
TATTAGTCCTCTCAGCTGCAAGAAAAGATAATCATCTCGCCGCTAGAGAGCTCTTTGATAGTAGGTACTTATTCTGGATCACGATATGTGGCAACCATGAGTAAAGACCGTTTTTTGTTTCTTCAAACACGTTTAAGATTTGATGACAAATCGCAACGCATCCAAAGAATCTCTGACAAATTTGCTCCAATTAGAAACTTTTGGGATTCTTTTATACAAAAGTGTATTGAAAACTATATTCCAGGTAATTATGTAACAATAGATGAACAACTCCTGGCATTTAGAGGTAGATCGTCTTTTCGCATGTACATACCCAACAAGCCAGCTAAGTATGGCTTAAAAATTATGTGTGACAGCGGCACTAAGTATATGGTTAATGCTATACCATATTTGGGAAAGGATTCAAGTAGAGGAAATATACCGATTTGAGAATATTATGTGAAGGAACTTACAAAAAGTATTCATGGAACAAACAGAAATGTAACGATGGATAACTGGTTTACTTCGGTTCCCTTGGCAAAATCGCTATTTAAGTCACCGTATAATCTAACACTTGTAGGAACCTTGCGTAATAATAAAATAAATAAATAAAAGAAATACCCAGAGAGCTGCTGAGCATGAAAGACCCTAAATGACAAACTTCGATTTTCTGCTACGACCAGGAATTGACATTACTTTCATATAAACCAAAGCCCAATAAAGTTGTGTGTTGTTGTCATAAAGTTGTCATCATGCAATGAGGAAGGAACGGTTAATATTGATAATAAAAAGCCGCATATGATCGAATTTTATAACTCAACAAAAGGCGGAGTCGATACGTTGGACCAAATGTGCCGTGTCATGTCGTGTTCACGAAAAACAAATAGATGTCCAATGTGTATATTTTATGGTATCCTAAATATGGCCGGGGGTTGGTGCGTGATTACCATTCGGAATTCACAGAGAGGTCATTGGTTCGAATCTCGGTGAAAGCAAAATTAATAAAAACATTTTTCTAATAGCGGTCGCCCCTCGGCAGGCAATGGCAAACCTCCGAGTGTATTTCTGCCATGAAAAAGCTCCTCATAAAAATATCTGCCGTTCGGAGCCGGCTTGAACCTGTAGGTCCCTCCATTTGTGGAACAACATCAAGACGCACACCACAAATAGGAGGAGGAGCTCGGCCAAACACCTAACAGAAGTGTACGCGCCAATTATCTATTTTTTTTTTAATATAGCATTTATTAACAGCTACGCAATTTTTACACACAATATGTTTACTGCCGGAATAAAACCTCTCAACCGCAGACAATTCATGAAAGAGCTCCACAAGAGTCTTGTTGAACCATGGCAAGACTGGAATAGCCAAAGTTGCTTAGCAAGACAACAGCAAATATTGAAAATATTGTTACTCCGAATAGCAGGGAGTTAACCAAAAAGGATCAAAAAGAAAGTAAAAGAAGTATGTGCAGATCATGTCCGTGCCAAAAACGACGAATGACGAAGTCAAAATGTGATAAGTGCGAAAAACCTATATGTGGAGAGCACAAAGTTGAACTGTGTGACTCTTGTTCAATGTGAATATGTTTTGAATTTTTCTTTAACTTTTTTTCAAGCTAAGAATGTGTAATTTTTAAGTTTTTACTGTTTTATTTTTGTTTTACAATAATATTTAGTTGCTTTTTTTATGATCTCAAAATTTTGTACAACATGATAAGAGTTAGTACAAAAGTTAAATACATCCTTTTCCTATGAATAAAAATTGAATTTGTTGTTTATATAGATTAATCGGATGTCAAAATAATTAAAATCATTTATTAACAGAGTATGTTTGGTTTTAAGCTATAGCTGTAGTCAATTAAAAAATACGTCGTCGATTCGACGATCATTCGTTACAACGAACGTAAAATATGTTTCGTACTCTAGGGTCGAGTAGATCAAAAATCACACTGATTTTTGAGAATTTTTTTGGTCACGGTTTTGGGAATTTTCTCTATTTAATGCCTACTCCGCATTTTATTTTGTATGGAAGAAAACACCTACCACCGTCCGCTAAAAAATTATCAAAAATCAATGCAATTTTTCAATTTCAAACTTGCACTATATTTAACCAAAATTGAATGGACTATACAACTGCACACCTATGCATTTTTACAAAGATTCTGATTATAGAGTGTGAAGCTAGGAGCAAATTTGTTGGATTTTTTCTAAAATTGCACATAGTTTTAAATTTGCGTACCATATATAGTATGTGACTAGTTTGTCAACCGGCTTAGAGCTGTTTTTCGGAAATTTACTTAATATTTTATATTTTTATATACTCGTACAATCAACGATATACGAGAGTCATTTGAAAGGCTCGTGCAAAGTCAAAGAGATGGCACTATTGACGCGTATCGAGATTAAATTTGTTGGTAGCATCTCTTGAAAGAATGCACACTAAGTTTCAGCCATATCGGCGAATTTCTTGGAGTCTGGCATTCGTTTGAATCGAGGAAGTGGAGTGATTTTCCTTTTCCATCAGTACAACGCACCAGCTCGCGTTTCAGCAGGGGAGGTCGCAAAATTAATGGAAATAGGATTCTTACTCATTTCACCAGACTTAGCTCTCTCGGGTACCTCGGACTACTAATTTGAAGAAATTCTACAAAATTGCACGCCAAGTATAATACAAAAATATTTCATATAAAAACCAAAATTAGAAAATGCAGAATCCTACCATTGCAGAAGCAGTTAGCCACAGACAAAAGCCACCAAAAAAATTTTGTTTTATGCGACTATTAACTGAATTTCAATTTCCCCAATTCTCTTCAATTTCTGAATTTCCTTAAACACACACACAAACATATACACGGCTATCATTTTCGCAGCAAACATAAACAAAATTTAAAAAAAGGGTTCAAATTTGTGGAATATCTGCTCCGTCGACTTCAAAGGACAATTACAGCACGCAAATGATGTAAATTGAAAACGAGCTGAAGAAGAGAATTAAATGCTGAAGAGGGCTGGGCAAATTACGGGCGCTTACCAACAAACAAACTCAACAATAAGCGTTGCAGCACTGTTTGACAATGAATTTCGATGGAGGGGGAGAAACAGTAACGATTTAACGAACTTCGTATTAGCAGAGTAATGTTGGGTTGCGTTCATGTCTATGTTTGTTTGTATGCGTGCACTTGTAAAATAAGTACAGAACGATCCACGGTGCGGTTTGTTTGGGGTAGCGATTGCGGTAAAACGGGTCGTTTGCTGATACTATTGAGGGATTCATTTATCTGACAGCGTCGCTGGTGTGGAATAGGAACTTTATAGCCT
>JAYXIM010056276.1:0-26742 GCA_037575425.1 Anastrepha fraterculus | reverse complement strand
ATCTGCCTGGTAATTCGAAATATAAACAGATTTTGCAGGTGACTCGTGATAACTTTGAATTAATAAGAGGTTCGAAATATCGCAGGTTTGAATTAACGAAAGTCGACTGTATACTTTAACCCTAGAAGGACATTCATGTTTTCAAGATGGTAAGGACAATCTTTGTTGAAGACGCCCTATTTTAAGCTTACCCCAGATTACACCTAGATCCTAACACCATTTTTTATTTGAAATATTTATTGAATATTTGGAAAGCTTGTTTATTTATTTCAATGTGACATTAAACTCAAAAATGAAATGATTAATTTTCAATTTTTTGTTTGTGGTTCGTAGCCTTTGAATAAAATTGAAATAAAATTAAAAAAAGTACATTAATGAAATTAAATTTCACAAACTAGTTTTGAATGTATATTTTTAGGACTAAAATAAAAACTATGTTTTATAAGTTTAAGCTTTATTTTGCACATGCAGCGCAGACATAAATTTTATGCTCATAACACTAGCTTGTTTGACATTTGAAAATTTATAGTGGGTCCACACCCAAAGCGATAATAATTGCAGCCTTTTTTGTTTTGAAACTCTCCCTGATTAAATGCGAACTAACTCCGAAACTTTGATTCCCTGATTCCACATATGGCATATTTCGCAGCATACACCCAACTGTGAGTTCGCATGCATGAACACAGCCGAGAAGAAGCGTCATCCATCATTTACAAAACACTCTTAATGTCACTCCAATCTCTTCCGCTGCACCACCACCAACGAGCGCGTGTAAGACCGGCTGTGACACACATTGTGCGCGTGTGTCTGTATCTGCATTTGTGTTTGTGTTTTTGCACTTGTATAAATTGGTGTATTGCGAGTGTATTGTGTCATGCGGTTTAAGTGTTTTCCGGTATACAATAAGGAAAAGTGCTTCCCACCAACACACACACACAACTCGGAGAAGTAAGAAAATTATCTGCAATTCAGTGAGTTCGCCAGATACACCAGATATTGTGCAACATTGCGTGCAAAAAGACATATTTTATGTAGTTATATTTGATTGTATTATACACTCACCCACACACATTTATCGCTTATCACACACACACACGCACTCCTCCCGTTTTGTAAGTTTATAGCAATTTATTGTAGTGCAGTTATATACCTGCCACACATTGTACCTTGTTGCACTTACGTATGCTCGTATTTTATTTGTTACATTTATTTTAACTCCATTTAAGAGCATTTGCCGTTGTCATTCGCAACATTGTTGTACTTGTTTATGTAGACCTTTGTTGCAGTGAAGAAAAAAAAAAATATTGTATCTATGCAATCGTGTCCTGACACAGGACAATGCAGTGACGTTCTTACACTTTGTGTGATAGCAAAAGCACTAAAAGCTGCCATATTCTACCAATTGTTGCTGCAGAATGTCGAGCGGATTGAAAGGATATGCCCGTAAGTGTGTTAGTGTTGGCAATAGTGGAGATATGAATATGGCTGAATATTAGTGCGCAACAAGAAGAATATTTATTTCATAACGAAAAAAGGGCATTGCATAATAAAGTGGACACTTCCTATTATTTTTCTTCTAGACTTTGGTTTTGCCCCATCATAGCGCATGATTTGTATGCACTTAAGCACTGACTCTTTGCTTGTTAGTGCTTACTTTTTTCACTTTTCTACATATTTCAGTTACTTATTTTACAAAAAAGTCGTATTCTGGAAATTAATTTCTGACAAACTCGTTTAGCTAAACTACTGAGCCCGTACTCGACTTGGACTTAGTTGGAAAAATACTCGACAAATAAGTTGACGCTGAGCTGAAAGGTAACTGAGTTGGTAGCACAGCAGTAACGCGAAAGAAAATGAATGAGAAAAATATAGGGTTTCTCAATAGAAACACAAAGTAACTATGGCAGAGCACAAGCGAAGAAGTTTCGACATTTCAAATGCTCTAGCGCTCAAATGCTCTACTTTCTGAGTTAATTCAGAAAATTAATTGAAAAGCGGCCTCGATAGTCTAGCGGAAGTGCACGAGCCTGCTATCCCAGAGGTTGTGGGTTCGAATCCCACATAAAACACGGAAGTTTAAAAAACAAAAATCATCTCATTACTCAAAACCAAAAACTTGTCCTTGCCATCCTTTACATCCTTAGTATGTGCACTATTTGCATTGTGGCTGCTAAAAAACTAGTAAAAGCAAAGAAAAGCACACAGCTACACATTGCATTAAGTGGCGCCAGCAAGAGGAAGCGAGTAGCCACGGTAATAGCACAGACACACCACTTTAGCGAAGTCCTCAACCATCTGTGTGATCCTTCAGTCAGTAAAATGTGATACACAGATGGCGCTTCAAGCAGTAAGAAGGCGTTGTTCCTAAGCAACCACAGGTGGGCATTCCTACTACTTCGGACTGATAGCAGCAGGCTAATCACCTATCCTGTCAGAAGTCAAAATATATTAACGAAACCAACGCAAGACAAGTCTTGTATTTTGAAGCCCAATGGCCCCGCGAGGAGTGAAAAAGGAAAAAAATAATAATAATAATTGAAAAGTTCGTGCAACACTAAAAACCACTTTGTTGTATTTGGTAAACCTTTTTGATTTTTTTTATAATTTTTTTTTTAGGCTTATACACTTGACCCAACGCTGTTCTTGTTTGTTGATCCATAGCTATTCATTTCAGCAGTCAACTCCATTTCTTCCCATTGGGAGGAAGCCAAATCTGGAGAAAAGGGTGGATGTAAACTGAGCTTCAACTCTATTTCTTTCAATTTTGCAACCACAACTGCTGAGGCGTGGGCTGGTGCGTTGTCGTGATGGAAACGAAAATCACTCGACTTCCTCGATTTAAACGAATGCCAAGCACAGAGAAAGATACCAATCTGGCTTTTGTGGAGTACTATATTCATGCTTAAGAGCTGGTCCATATAGTGGTCTTATGCTGAAAATTGAAAAAAAAATGTCATGAATAAATTTTTTCCGAAATCTAAGAGCGTCAAATCGCAGCTCAGAGGTGGTCAGCTAGCATCGCCAAGACGGCTGATATAATACGTTTACCGAAGTAAGAGCTGAAAAGATCGATGATGACTTGGGTTGTGTGATATGGCGCGCCATGCTTCCACAGAGCAAAGATTTTGCGAGTCTATCTCTTAAATTCTTGGCCACGAAAAATCATTTTGCAACCATCTTTAGTTCCCGTTGACCAAAATGGCTTTTCCAGCAATAGTTTCAAATATTAAATAACCCAAGTTTTAGATAATACTTTTTTTAATAAAAGTCGCCCCTTGACAGCAACGGCAAATCTCCGAGTGTTTTGCTGCCGAGAAAAATCGCCTCTTAAGCTATCTGTCATTCGGACGCGGCATAAAACAGTAGGTCACTCAAACATTTTCAAGACGCACACAAGGATGTAAGCGCCAGTTAAGGAATATTTGTGTATAATAGAGGGTTTTTCAATAAGAGCGGGTAGATGTTGAAATGGAATAAAATGGCGTTTGCTGTGTGGCACGTAGCGCCGTCCTGCTGGAACCACATGTCGTCTAGCTCCATATGGTTCAATATAGGCCATAAGAAATTGGAAGGGCCACCACGTCTACCGAAAACTGGGCGCAATGCGCGCAACGTTTGCGTTAATGAACACTCATTTTGATAATAAAGTTTTATCATTTGAACGTGCTGTTCAATCGGGTAACTTGCCATGATGATTTGGCATACCTACTTTTTATGTTACCGCAAGCAGCTTTAAAATCGACATAGCATTGATTCCATTGATAAAGCGTGACTCAAAGCCAACCTAGATCTCCGTGTATTTTAGTTTACGATACCACATCCATAAAACATGCAGCTTGCTCGAAGACTATCGCTCACTTGTAAGCACACTTTCTACTGGAGAGAAGTTGATAATAAATAAATATGTCATGGCAGAGCCCCACCAAGGCCGTCTTACTTTTCGCTGTGACAACAGGCTAGTGAAGAATCCCTGTAGTAGAGATGAGAGCTTAAGCATTTGAGCATATACAAATTAGTAGAATTCTAGTGCAAATTAAAAGCGATTTTTTATCATTAAAAATATTTTTTAGATCTTGGTGCGCAATTCCAATTAAGCTCTTTGCAGACAAAAAACAGTGAGCTTTCCCAATAAAGAGGTAATATTAGCGATAGGTTCTTCTTCCCGGATATACAATACATTAACAATATGGCTCCTAAATTGAGAATACCTATTTAAAAAAATAACAATAAAAACGTCTTTCGACTTTAAATAGTAAGGATAAATCGCCAACGCTCTCTCGCCAGAGTTCATTTCCGACTTGGCTCTACGCAAAAACGTATAAGTGCAACACATCCCACACTTTCACGCACACATACAGAAAATGTGTTCTGATAAATTTGCCGCTAGCCAGCGAAGAAAAGTAAGGAAAGTTCGATAGCAGGAAACATGTTTCTTATTTGGATTGAAAAGGAAACAAATGAAATGTTCAGCAGCACAAATTGAAAAGAAAAATATTGACGCGAAAGAAATGAGTGGAACATGTCCGTAAATGTGTAATATTTGTCCATTTGTAATCAATGACGTTTTCGTTCATGACAGTTTTGCTGGTATGCAGAAGTTCCACTGTCGCGCTACAGCCAGAAGTCTGGCGGGCTTAGTGCCCCTAGAAATCGCAATAATTCACCCTTTATTAGAGAGGCGAATTAGTTTCCTAACATTGGGAGTTAGAGGGGGAGACTTGAGCCCAAAAAAGTGGTACCATTAATAGCTAGATCTCCAGGTTGGTGGAAATGCTGAAGAGTCCTTGTAAGAAGAACACCGACAGATTGAACTGACAGGGATTCTAGTACTGACAGAGATTGACTGATTTATGTTAACATACTAAATAACTGTCTCCTGACATTTTACTCAACGGCAGTGTTCCGGGAGGAGCAACCGTTCAGACAAGCCGAGGTTTTAAATCGAATTAAAGTCCCACACTGATGGTGACAATGGCCATTTAGGCTTTTGACGCTTTCCCCCTACTAAAAAACAAAGTTACATCACCATGAACCTCCAAGCCTAAGCAGGCGCCTATACACTCTCGTGAAGATTATGAACCTACTCGTGATATCCGACTGGATAAGACTTCCTCTTGCAGTGCTGTCTTCTACACTTTATGTACCTGCTGCCTTACTTCTTGTCTGTCCATGTGGAGCTGAAGTTGAAAATAGTCGATTTCTCTGCTTCAGGCCAACGTAGTTATTTCAAAACTTTTCTGGGTGGCTATGATCCGTTGAATACAAACAATTGTGTAAGTCCGTATAAGAGACACTAGAAACTCTTTAGGACATTCCATTCATTGTGTTTTCTGCTCTGCAGTTGAGAACCGGCGATGATTGGAGCTCATGCACATTGAACACAGAAGCCTTTACGGAGCCTCTATCGAGAGCAGCACGGAACAAAGGGCGAATATTGGGTAGCCGAAAAAGTCTTTTCGTATTTTGTCAATAGATTTCGTTGGAGTCATCTATCTCCAGTACTACTTATCACATTGTGTCATGTGATACGGTGTTAGAAAGGTGTCATTTTAAGCTTCATTTCACCAAAAAAAAAATTAAATTCGGAGAAGTTGAAAAAAAGTTATAGCTGTTCAAAAATGAGTGAAAATAATGAAGAAATTTGTTATATTTTGAAATTTTTGTATAAAAAAGGGAAGAATGCCACGCAAGCCACCAATGAAATTTGTGAAGTTTGCGCAAAGCCAGGATTGATGCCTCGAAAGGTTATGCCGTGTGTTTGGTGGGATTGGAAAGGAATTATCGACTATGAGCTGTTCCAGCCTGCTCGAACGATTGATTCTATACTTTACTGTCAACAACTGGTGAGATTGAAGCAAGCAATCGAAAAAAACGGCCAGAACTGATCAGCAGAAAGGGCGTCGTCTTCCATCAGGACAACGCTAGGCCACACACATCTTTGATGACTCGGCAAAAACTGGGAGAGCTTGGCTGGGAAGTTTTGATGCATCCACCATATAGCCCTGACCTTGCATCACCGGATTACCATTTGTTTCGGCCAATGCAGAACTCCCTTAATGGAGTTAAGTTGGCTTCAAGAGAAGCCTGTGAAAATTACTTGTCGCAGTTTTTCGCCGAGAAACCATAAAAGTCTTACACTGATGGAATAATGTCTCTAGGAGAAAAATGGCTAAAGGTGGTCGACCAAAATAGTACATATTTGGTTTAATAAAGCTCATTATAAATATAAAAAAATGAGTTGAAGTTTTATTAAAAATACGAAAAGGCTTTTTCGACTACCCATATATGTAGAAGCACACACTGAGATGGGTTTTGACCACGTCTTCAACCACCTCCTTTCCTCCAACAGAAGTGATCGTTGATTTGATGTTCTAAGCAGTCAACGTATTCCTATTTTAATATTTGAGTCGAAAACTGATATTTGCGCAGGATCTGTGGTATTGTGACAGTAGATCTCACTGAGAGAATTTTAACGAATTCTCCTTCCTCTTGATTGGTGCGATAACCGCTTACGCGTTTTGACCGAGTTTAGCAATGCGCGCCAGTCGTTTCTTTCTCGTGCTAACCGCCGCCAGTTGGACACATCAAGTGAAGTCAAATCCTTGTCCACCTGGTCTTTACAACGCAGAGGAACGCATTTCTGATTGCTGCAATGTTTTTGAAGCCGAAATACAAACAACCTGAATGGGGAGGTCAGACTGATGGGTATATTTTGGGGAGCCCTCTATTTCAATTCCTCAGTATCATTATAGATGGCAGGCTGCAATGAAAGTTCCTAAACTGGGGGATGGCTATCCCGGCAAGCTTTTCAGCAACACAGCGTCAATATACATATATTAAAGTCCAGAATTTCCACAGAACTAGAGTTCACTTAGGGTTTCTGTCTTCCAGAGTTGTGAAGAAGGTTATATCAACCACTGACAACAGATGGATTAAATTAACCACTAGCAGCACACTTCGTACATTTTTAGTTAGCACACGAAAAATACGAGACTCCCGAAGGTTCTTTGTCGCTCCTGCGACCAATCTCAGGAGACTCCAATGCACCTGCTTCACCAGCACTGTAGCGCGGAGAAGGTTAAATCATATTGACCAACTGCAGCCAGAAGAAAGACACATACGCTCAGTCCAAACCAGCTATATCCTAAGTTTAATAAGGGGCCTGTGCCTAAATGAGGTACTGTAATGAGTAGAGGACGCAAAAGGCCATGAGGTCGAATTGCAAACGTGAAAATGAAAATTCAGAATCCATTGAGCTCTTTTTGTGCGAATTTTCTGAATTTGTGATTTAAGGAACACCACTTCTTCAGGGAACTAAAGAGTATACTCGTACTCACGGCCAGGAAGAGGTAGAAGAGGAGAATAAATTTGATAAAATATAATATTAAGACGGTTTAAGAACATCCACAGGTAGCACTAGAGAGAAGGATTCCCTTCTGAGCGTTCTGAGCGCTGCGCTTTTGAACGTTTAATAGCAGGGGTGCTATTGTAACACAGTCGATTCCCAGTTGTGACCAAATATTTCAAATAATAGAAACAATTTTGTAAAAGTGGTATCCTTTCGATAGGAGAAGGCAAACATTCGAGTGCATTTCTACCATGAAAAGATTTCTGATAAAAAATCAATATCTCATAAAAATTTAGCGCTTTCTTTGTTTAGGAAATATTATAATTCAGGTTATTAGATTCAAGATTCCGGTTTGATAGGTATATAGTGGGAGGTGAAATTGTACAATTGAAAACTCTTTAAAAATAATTCGACGTGGACTAGTGCTGATCCCAAATGTGTGAATTCAGCTTCAACCAGGATGCAGTACAAAGCATGCACTGAATTTTCGCCGCTTTCTTTGCCCTTCTGTATTAATTTTGCCCATCAACTATTTTCTTGTACAAGGGTAGGGTTGTGTGAAAAGTCCGTGCAAAGTTGTAGAGATGGCAGTACTGGCGTGTATCGAGGCTATGTTTATGTTAGTTAGTATGTAGCAGCTCTTGGAAGAACACTTATCCAGTTTCAGCCAAGTCGGTATATATCTTTGTGTTTGGCATTCGTTTGAATAGAGGAATTTAAGTTATTTTCTTTTTCCATCACGAAAACGCATCAGCCCACGCCTCAACAGTTGTTGTCAGAAAAATAATGGAAATAGTGGACCCCCCTCTCGTTTCACATCCCACCTACTTGGCCTCGTCAGATTTCTCCGACTACTATTTGTTTCCCAATTTGAAATACTGATTTTATTCAAACCAGGAGTTCATTGGAGAAACGAATGACTACTTCTCAGATTTTCAAAAATTCTATTATTCGGAAGGCATCAAAAAAATGTAGAATAGCGTTGAACAAAGGGTTTAAGCCAAAAAAACGACTATCATATATGAAAAAAAGAAATAAGTTTACGCCAAACAATGACGTACTTTTTATATCTGCACGCACTTTTCAAACGACCCTCGTATGTTCATGTACTACAATCACTTACAGTCTTCCGCCGGCTGCAAGCTATGCTCCAACGCATTGCGTTTTATTGGCCGATTCTGACCGGAAGCAAAGCGCATTCTCCGCTGACTATTTATTCGTTTGTATGCCGGCACACGCACTTCAGTAGTGCACACTCATACAGATATAAATTGTATGTAATATCGCAGCACATACAGAGAAATGCGTGTACTTGCATTCTTCACTCATGCATTGCATTACTTCATTAATCAATATTTCATTGTTTTTTTATTGCTGCCACTTTGTTTGCCTTCGCTTTTTCTGCGCTGCTAACTGAATGCCTTCTGATTGTCGGACTGCCTTTTGTTTATCTCTGCTGCATATATCGCACTCTTTACTGTTGCTCCCAGCAGGGACAACGTTTGGACAATGGTGTAACAATGGTTTCAATTTTGATATGTCCCGTTATCACATCCCTTTTTTGTTCGGTACTCGTACTCTATCCGTGGCAAGTTGACCAATTGTGGACATTTTCTTTACCAAATCAGTGTTCATTAAAAAACTTTCACAATGCGCTTTGTATGTACATTTGTGTTCAATGCTCATATAGAAGATGATAAGAGTGGGGTTAAGGTGAGTTCAAGCAAGACGAACCTAAAATTTATCACAAGTGCGCATGAAATTCCTGCTTGGTTGCAGAAAGAAAACTAAGTAAAATTGTACTCGATGGACTCTGACGCAAAATACTCCGCAGAGAAGTCGGTGCTGAAACGGAGAGTAACATTAACTTTAAAAAGCGCCTATTCCTGTGGATAATGCAAAAATAATGAAAGAAAGAGCTTCAGTTCAATCACCATACTTACCTGCCTTTGCTAGAACAAGGCTACAAATTTTTGTTTCCGATGTCATGAGAATGAGAGTAAGAAGAAGAAGTGAGAAAGAACTGGGAATCACAGGACTAACTATCCCTGTCTCTGTCTCTATTCTAGCCTTCCTCTTTCCCTCTGTCACTTCTCTCCTTTCCTCCTTGACTATCTACCCTTTTACTTTCCAGACCTTTGAACACAATTGGCCTTTTAGCCTGAGAGTTTTAGGAGTTACCTAATCTCTCGGTGCTTCTTGGCTCGCATTTTATGAATTTCATTTTAAAGGCCACTAAAATTATCTCCTAGATAACGCACAAAATTATTCTGTTTTTTTTTTAATCATACTCTTAGAAGGTGTGAACAAAGTTAAAAAAAAATGAATAAAAATTGATTTCACGTTTACGTCGTTTATGGAAAAACTAAAGTCTGAACCAGCAACTATCTTCACATTTATCATCAGTAGGTTATCTATTCTTAAGAAAACCATCAAGTTTTTAACTTTGTTTTCCCTTTTCTAGGATTTTGTTGCTTGAACCTTTTCTAAGAATATGCTAAATTATTTTATGGATAGACAAAAATTCAGTCAGCCAATTAAGCCCACAAAAGTTAGTGTACATTCCCCAAAGTTTATTCCAATCAGTCCCTAAACACCCTGTGTAATACATTTCGTCCGGGCAGCCTCTGTAACCTAAAAGGTTGATACGTGGCTACCGTTAGGAAGTGATGCCTAATGCCATATAATGACTGTCAGTCTCTATGTGAGTGGTGTCCCACTAAAACTATACCTCCTCATCTTCTCCTGGCTGCTTCCTCTGATAGGTATTCTGATAAAGACTGCCTCTTCTACTCTCCCTGCGTCCAGGGTCACCAGTTTTAGAGTCAGCATCATGCTATCGGCTCATCTTGTGGTTAGTTAGGTAGGTTAAGGTTTGCCTGTCGATTAAACATCTCCGTCCATGTCAAGTTTTTTGGTGCGCAATACTTGCTCTATGCAAGTGTCAATAAGTTGCCAATTTTTTACGACTTCTACCATTTTTTCGATGATGTTCTCTGCTCTTAAGGGACCTCGCCTGCCTTCGACAGCTTTGCGCTCTAATTTCCATCTCGCAGATTTGAAGAATTTGTGATCTGCATCGACAATGGGTGAATCTCCGTAAATGGTGGTTTCAGATTTCTCTATTTTGTTCAGATATTTGCAAAAATACTCACATCCAAAAAGTTCTTGTAGATTTTGGTATAAGTCTCTGCCGTCCGACTGCTTCTCGTCTCTGACTCCCAGCGCTCTGGCCGTATTTGTAGTGTGTGTGCTCTAATTTGTTGTTTCGCGCTATTAGTAAGGATGCATGTGGATCCTCTATGGCGTTTGACGTGCCCTTTTTAAGGATCCATAGTTCTCTTTGTTCTCTCGGTAGAAGGTCTATAGGCATTGTGCTGCTGATGATGAGTACTGATGCTTCTAATATCGTGCGGTACGCTTAAACAACTCGGAGGGCAGCATTTCTTTGGGTTTGAGCAAGAATCTTGCGGCCACACTCAGCTTTAAGTGTGCCCGCTCGTACTTCACATACGTATGATAAAATAAATATCGATTTTTATCATCATTTGTAAAAGTTTTCGCCTTACTGCAACTACATCACGTGCAATAATAACTGCTGCAATAGCATCCGCATATCCTACGAGATACCAATCGTCGGGCACGTCGATGGTGAATGCCGGCCATAAAACACCAAATTAGTGAAAATGTTTTATCTAATAACGACCGCGTCTTAGCAGGCTATGTCCAACTTGCGAGTGGATTTCTGCTTGGAAAAAGCTTTTCACAAAAAAACATCTGCTATTTCGAGGCGGCGTAAAATTTGTGTGGAAGATCACAAGACTCATACGACAAATTTGAAGAGGAGCTCTTTTAAACACCAAATAATGGGTGCAACGCCAATTGTATAAGTAAATATAATATATTTCTCTCTTTGACTTGTACATATTTGGAGTCGACTGTCCTTGTCCTCATACACCAGGCTCCTTCCAGGTACTGCTTCGTCACATCATTAAGGTGCTGCTCTCTTATGTCCCTTTGTGTCATATTTAGCCAGGTCAATTGTGGTCTTCCTCTGGTTCTTCTTTGTTCTACGAATTTGATGATGTGGTCTTCGTCTCTGCGCATCCATACCATCTTAGCCTGCCTTCCCTGATTTTGTCCCAGACTGGTGCAGTTTTCGTAGTTTCTCGTACCTTGATGCTTTTCAATCTGGAGCTTCTTCGATCCTAGGTACTTGAAACTTGTTACTGTTGTTACTATTATATAGCACAGGGGCTTTTAGATGGTCACTTTTCCTCTTCGCCAAACGGGTGCAGGTACTCGGTTTTCTTCACATTTATGCGCATTTCGTCGCTTGTCAATATTTCATTCCAAGTGTTCAATTTTTTCACGAATTTCAATTTGCTCTCCTTGCTTGAGTCCTCATTAATTATGTCGTTCGCGTAAAGGATATTCCATTTTGGTTGGTTTTGAACTTTAGCTGTCAGAGGAACCATAAGGAACCTTGGTGCACACCGACCATCACTGGGAGATTTTGAGTTAGTCCACCAGACGGTACTACTCCGTTAGTACTGACTTCCGTGTTATTTGAGTCATGTTTTCAATGCGGTCTTTTACAACTCTCTTCCATATCTTAAGGGTATACGATGTAAGTTTGATCTTTCGATAGTTTTCGTCTTGTTCTACAGCAATTTCTTCATGTATTCAGAATATGGCATTTTTTACATATTTTGGTAAACAGATCATTTATCTATTTTACTCTATCCATACCACAATTCTCACACACTTCTGCCGGTCTCTGGTCGGGTCCACAATTTTTGTTGCTTCTCATTTTGTTGATAGCGAGCATTATTTCCACTTCTTCAACTTCTTCGATTGTGGTCCTATGAGTGGATCTCCAAATTTATAAGGCTTATGGACATTTTCCTCATTCAAAAATTTATTGTAGTGTTCTGCGCAGCGGGATTTGATGTTTGCTTTTATCGTCACAGATTCGCCAGATTTGTGCCTTGGTGTATTTCGCAGTTTTCCTATCGGTAGCATCCATCTGTCTCTTAGAAATTTTATACATATATTAGTTTTTCACGTCCTCGCTCAGCTTTTCGTATACGCCTTTAAATGCTTCCTCTTCGGCCTAAGCTACCTCAACTTTTGCCTGGCTTTTAGCCGCTTGGTATAACTCTTTGGATTCTTCGTTCTGTAGATAGACATAACTAATAAATTTCGCTCTCGAACAAAGCGAAAGAATTGCATACTTTTTGTTTCACCTAAATATTACCTAAGTAAAAAGAAATGTAATAGCAAACATAAATTGTTGTTTCTGTTACCAGACAGCTGTTCTGGTGAACTCCTGGAGGAACTCTAACACCTCGAACGAGCAGGAAACATTTCCCTTATCTGGGTACCTGGGCACAGGAGTATAGAGGCAAATGAAATTGCCGACGTGCTTGCCAGGAAAGGATCGACAGAACCGGTTTCAGCTGTGCCCCTCTCAGACATCGGTGTCCCTTTGTCCGTTGTTAAAGGGAAGCTACACAATTTCTTTCTAAATTAAGCGCAAGACAGATGGGGAGGTCTGTCTCATCGTGTGCTATTTCGAAAACACTATGGCGTCAATACGATAGAAACAGAACGCTTAAGGTGATGGGAATCCGCCGCCATTCAATTCCCAAACTCATTGCGGTATTCACTGGTAACTGGGTGATTGGTACTCATGCAGAGATGCTTGGAATTCCGTACAACCCCTACTGCAGAAGCTGTGGGGATCCTGCAGAGAAAGAGACTGTGGAACACTTTCTCTGCAAATGTCCGGCTCTGGCGGCTAGACGCTTGAGATTCCGTAGCGTGCCCTTTGGGGATGGCTTGAAGGAATTCTCCAGCGTTGATCTCTTTTCTCTCCTCCACTACATCAACAGCACTGGAGAGCTGTAGACAGTTTTTCTCTTCCCAAACATTTTTCTTTGCACAGGTAGTGGGTCACATTATGGTATCGAAAAGGCGCATAATTGCTACTTGAATTGTGCGTGTGGCACTCTTGCTATTTTACCTATCTACCTGCCCACCAGACAGCTAAGTGGACGTACCAAATTAAAAATTGCTAATGCTTACTTAAAATTTAAGATTCATATTCTTTCCCAAGTTTTGTCAAATACAGTCCCACTGTGCGTGCGCACATTTTCTTTTGACTACTTCACATCTGCTGCTCTGTCCACATTGTTGCCTCTTTGCATTCGTTGCATTTATTCAATGCATTGCAATGCATTCATTGCTGATATTTTTCTTGCAGTTGTTATTTCAAGCGCTACTGAATTTTTCACAATTTAACGGCGTTTTCTTTTATCATCCGCTTGGATTAGTGTTTATTTAATTTTGTTGCTGCTTGTTGCACAATTGTGTTGACTTTGGCATTTAAGTTATTCGCGTGGAATTGTGCGAGTTGTTTTGGTTGGTGTTGTTTTCGTTGTTGTTGCTTCTCCAATACACTTCTTGCTTTTCTGTACTAAATTGCATTGATATTCGGTTAAAGTTTTTTTCTTTATATTTCTTTTAATTTCACGCATTTTGCCCAGCATCGCTACGACTCCTTTATGGCACGTCCACCATCTTTTCTTCTCTTCCCTTCTTCCTACTGTTTTGATTTTCACATTTAATTGCTTTCTAAATATTGACGTTTCAATTTTTCCTCTGTTTACATTTTACAATACAGCATTTGCCACAGCGGATGCCATTAATCTCCGTCATTTGCACCGCACTCCAATGTAATACACGATCACGCATATCACACAAACATGCATGCGAGTATGTTTGAGTATGGGTGTGTGCGCTTAACACACAAATACAAATGCACACAACTCCAGCTGCATTTTGCTTTTCACTGTTTACTTAAAGCCGAGCTGCTGTGCTTGTTCGCACGTGAACGCAACCGCAAATGAATTTATGCTACAGCAATAATTATTTCATTGAAATTCTACCCAATATCTCTTCTGAGGTGACATAATTACGAGCGTGAAACGAATTAATTTTTAAAAATTGTAAAAGCAACTGCAAGATTAAAGATGAAAATTGAAAACAAAAAAGAAAAAATGAGAGGATATTAAACCTTTTAAATGTTTCATTAAGCGCAGTTGGTACAGGTAAAGCTGATGGTACTACGAGTATTACAGAAAGAAATAAATAAAATATTCACTCCTGCTAAAGGATATTGAAATAGTCTCAGACCTAAGTAGTAGCCTCAGTAGATGAAGTAACTTCGGTTCGAAATTGCAAGAAGAAGTGACTGAAATACGGAGTACATTCTCAGGTGCTTTATTCACTCTCTTCCAACCTGCCACTGTTTGTTACGAGTAAACACAAAGCAAAGAACCGAGAGAAACCGAGCGAGAGAAGATTTTCAAGGATAGTTTTGAGTATAGATTAAATAGGGTAGGGTCTTAAAGTGAGAATGGAGGAGATTATCATATTACAGGTGTTATTAGCCCTCTTCTGGAGCTTGCAACTCAGCGCTTAAGCTTGAAAAAGTACAAATGTGCACATGATAGTTCAAAACTATGTTGGAGAGCAGCTCGTTGGCATCTGGAGGGTCAATTAACGTCTGTGTTAAACTGTCTGGTTAAGACCTTCGTAAGGTTGTAATTCTTGGGGACTAATAAGCATAGCACAGATACGAATCTATATGGTTTATTGACGCACACTATGTCAACTACTCGTTATATAAGCTCAATGAGAACCGCATTTAGCTATGAGGCACGCGAACGAAGCGCATACTTAGGCTATAAAGAAGTGGTTAAGCTCTGTGAGTCATTGGTAAAGGCCTGCTCTTAGTGAAAAGTGGAAATGGAATCAGTTTGAATATTGGCGGGAAAAATGTTTTCCTCCGAAAGGCAAGCTTCTCGCTTATAGTTGGAAGAGCTCTACTCTGATTGGAATGGGGGTTTCACCCTTTTTGGGTATTTGGCCAAGTTCCTTCTCCTTTTTGTGGCGTGCGTCTTGATATTTTTCCACAAATGGAGGGGCCTGCTGTTTTAAGCCAACTCCGAACGGAAGAAGGTTTTTTTCATGAGAAGCTTTTTCATTGCAGAAATGCCTGCCTACGGGCGACCGCTATTAGAAAAACCTATCAAATTCATGCACGAAGATTTGAATCTACGCACTTCCGAATGGTAGTCGTGCACCAACTCAATCAGCTACGGCAGTCGAATGTTTTACTCTTGGTAGGAAAAATACTAATCTGAGTGGGAAGAGTCTCGTTTTGTGGTAAGAACTCTACTCTAAGTGGGAAGAGTGCTTCAATTATTGAAGGCAGTCTTACTCTAAGTGGAATCTGCATTACCCTTACATGAATATAATATGAATATATTGCTCTAAGTGCAAAGACTTATACTCTAAGTGGGAACAGTTTTATTCTTGGTTTTAAGGATCCTGCTCTAAGTGGGTAGAGTAATATTTTTAGTGGGAAAAATATTGAGAATAGTGTCATTTCCTGAATGGGAATATTGTAACTCTTGGTGGGAATAATCTTACTTTTAGTGGAAAAATTATTTCTTTGGGTAGGAACGGTCTTACTCTCAATGGGAAGTGTGTTGCTCTTGGTAGAGATAATCTTACTCTTAGTGGGAACTTTATTACCTTGACGTGAAGGAATATTTATATAAGTGGGAAGAGTTCAGCTCTGACTAGGAACAGTTTTATTCTTACTTTTAAGCGGCATGCTCTAAATGAGAAGAGTGTCATATTTAGATGGAAAAATGTGGGGAATGTGTTAATTGCAGCGAGAAAAGTGTAACTATGAGTGGGATTAATCTTACTACTAGTGGGACAAAATATTTCCTGATCAGGAACAGTTTTACTATTCGAATAATCTTCCTTTTCTACATTCTTTTCCATTAATATATTTCTTTGAGTGGGAACAGTCTTACTCTAAGTGGGAACAGTCTCGCTTTTGCTGGAGAGGGTTCTGCTCTGAGTGGGAAGTGTGTTGCTCTTGGTGAAGGTAATCCTACTCTTGGAGGGAACTGCTTTAGAGGAAATAATATTTCTCTAAATCCGAACAGTCTTCTCCGTATTGTAAGGATCTTAATTTTGTAGGGAAGATTATTATTTTTAAAGCAAAGGTTATTAGAAAGAGTGTCGGTCTTAGTTTGGGTAGGGTTACTTTTAATGCGAAGAATATTTTTCTGAGTGGAAAACGTCATGTAATAGGTGGGAACAGTTTCATTCATGGAGAGAACACTTTTACCTTTGGTGGGAAAAACTTTACTCTTGATTGAAAGAGTATTACTCTGAAAGGAAAGATTATGCCTTAGCCACCGTAGGCGTGCACTCTTAATAAATGACTTCATAAATCGATTGAGAACTACCGAGGTGTTTGTCAGACGAATGAAGTTATAAACAAATTGGGCAGCTCGCTGCGATATACTACAATACATATACATAAGTATATGTAAGATTCCAAATTGAGTGTAACACTAAAGTCGTTTCTTTTTTGAAGTGAATTCGCTTGTTTTGATTTCAAAACTCCGAATACTTTCTTTCAACTTCTGAATCTGGTTTATTTGCACAATAGTGCAAGTGAATTTATATCTTAATTTACATAGGAAGTATTCGCACATATACCTAATGTGTATGTGTGTAATGGTATATATATGTAACGTATTCGACATTCAAGCATCCCTTTAGGGAAGTGCATTGGCACTGAAGCGATGCGCTTCCAGGGAACTACAACACGCATATTTCCTGTGTTCCTACTTTTTGCTATATATCAGCAAATGGGGTGTTTTACTAGGCACTGTCACGCTTAGTAACTGGACACAGAGTAGGGACTCGGAATAAACCCCAAAAAAACTAAACTAATTCTCTTTACATGGTAACATAGACTGCCTAAAGTCTCCCCGCTAATATTCAAGGGTATGGAGATTCCTTTGAAGGGGTGTTAAACCTCGTATTACTGACTTTACACTTCGGTAGTTCGGCGTATTTTGCTATAAGGAATACTTGTGTGGTGGCCATCAACTCAAAATGCAAGTTATACGAAACTGCTGACGAAGGTCTAAAGAACTGCCTTTTAATACATCACCGGCGCTTTAAGGACTACGCCAAATAAAGCGCTCGAGAGGCTAGTCCACTTGCCTGCTCTAAACCTGGAAGAAATAAACTTGGCTGCCACTTCAGCGCTTAGACTTAGTAGTATGGCGCTATGGAAAACCCGGCGAGTCGGTCATGGTTCTAAAATAAGAAATCGATTACTCTTCCCCGAAACCCACCTTCGACAGGCTCTGCAAGACTAACATCCCCTCAAGAAGAGAGTGGCAAACTCAAAGACCATGGAAAAGAAGGGAAATAAAATTTTACACGGATGGATCCCAAATAGAAAATACAGTAGGCTATGGAGTTTTTTCAAAAGAATTGGAACTGCAATTATCTTTCCGACTTCCGGACTACTGTAGCGTTTAACATAAAGGAGGTAACTGTTTACCTATATCCACATGTCGTAAGAAAAACTTCGATAAATATTTTCCCGGCGGCCATCAAATCAACGAAGGCGGTTATACTAAGATCAAAGGTTGCTCAGGTATACCGGGAAGCTCTAAATGATATTAGCACCACTTTCAAGGTCAGTCTTACATAGGTTCCGTGACATAGAGGTATTGAAGGAAATTGCAAGGCCGATGAGCTGGCCATAAAGGGTAATAATTGGTAATGATTGCTTAAAAATAGAAGCAATATTCGAATTCCTAGGGCAACTTGTAAATTAAATAAATAATATTTTCCAGGAGGTCAATAGCTCATGGAGACAAGAAAATACTTGTGTTAGAACCAAGTAATTTGGCCACAAATAGATAAGAAAAGGTCAGGAGAGCTGCTCAAGTTCTCAAGAGAAAACATCTCGAAGCTCGTGGTTTGTGTCATTTCTCATAAAGAGACGCGGAAAAGGAAGAAAGAGTAGAACACTTCCTCTGTAATTCTACTGCCTTAGTTAGGAGTTGAGGAAGGTTGTTAGGAAAATACTATTTTCACTCCCTTACGGAACTATCCGGTTATGGGATAAAATCTATCGCACGCTTTATAAGAGCATCTAAATGGTTTCATGATGGATAAACACTGAGGCTCCTAAAGTGAGTTGGACCGACTGCCGCAAAAACCTAACCTAACCTAGGCGTTGTTCTACGGATTTCCAATTCCTCGCTGTCGCGTATCTTGTTCGATAGTTTCGCGCCAGTGGCTGCTGTCGTTGGTCCAGTAAACCGTAACACAAAACAGTGCGGAGCTATTCTGCAGAAATATTCTCGAGCCAGTTAAACAAAAAGCGTTATGTTTTTTTCTCTTATTTTTATGAAAACTCATGAATGGCACAAAACTTGCAATTATTGAGTTCATAAAAACGCATAGATTAACTAGCAGACTTTGCATTGCATATCGCAGAGTAATACTACATTTACGTGCAAGATGATTGATTGCATTTACTTTTCGGAAAGCACACTTCGCTATGCCGAGTGAGCAGCAAAGTGGTCCGAAACTGAACTGGTTTGGTATCAGCAGTATTTTTCACTTGTTCAGTTACTCGCTGCAGGGACACTCCACTTAAGCATACTCGTATGCAAGTCTATGTATGTATGTACGCCCATCAAAGATGATTTCAGGCTTGGTTAATATGCTTGCCCTTAAAATCGTGCCTGCAACTAACCAAATCCCATTAGGGAGAACTGCTGCTGCATGCTTCATATTGACACAACTGCCAGAGACAGGCGAGTGCATACAAAACCATAAGACTGGACGACGCACAAGCAATTGAGAGCTGTGCAAATAATGCACGCACACACGAAGCAACAATTGGCACACACTAACATACGTACTGGCTATGTATACATTTTCATACGTGACACAATAACTTTAGACACTCGAGTTATATGCGCACACTCATATTAATGCATACAAATGCTTGCGTATATACATACAAATATATGTGGATAGGAGAATGCGCTACTGCAGCTTCACACTATGGCCTGTAGCAAGCAATTCGGCTGCACTTCCAGGCAGTGGTCAACGCACTGGTCAGCTAGTCAATGCAGAAGTTGGAGTAGATTGTTGCTGGTGTTTGTTCGGACAGCGGTGTAGGTAGCGGTTGTGTGTGTGTTGCGGTCACTGCATATAAATTATCGCTTCTTTCCGTGCTTCCTTCCACCCCTTGCTATCTTGCTACCACTGCAATTTCAATCTTCTTCTTTCTTCCTTCAGCCTTCAGCTTTTAGTTCCAGCTACCAGCTTACGCTGCGACTGGCTTAGGCTTCGGCACTGCAACCCAACTGAGCTCAGCACTTAAGTGAACTTTAAACACTTTTATTAATAGCATATTATGTAATATGTGTCTGCAGCTGCCGTAAATAGCAATGCGAAAGTGCCGCCTCGATCGCCCTTTTTCATCGCCTTTACTCTTTGGCGTTATCTGCCTTGCTACCATTACCAGCACAAAAAGTAGTTTCTTATCCTGTAGTCTACATAAATGCACACACACATGCACATACATATGTAGGTGATACGTATACACACGCAGGCATACATTCATATGCAACCGGAAATTGACTTGGCTAAGGTGTGAGTGTATTTGCTCGTGCATGTGTGTTTACGCACGTGCTTTGCTGCTTGCATTGCGTTTGCCGTTGTGCGCTCATGCGTTCATGTGCGTTTTGTAAATGTTTTAATTAAAGTAAAATCGAGTATATTGGCCACCTGCATTTGTATGCGCTTCACCTCCTATGCATGAATTCTTAAATATACCTACTTTCCCTCATGCGAAGTATGTTTGTGCATTAGGGTGCCTCAGCAAATCAAAGTTGTGGGTTTTCCACCAGTATTATAAAATTTTATATATTCTAATACCCTCGGACAGCCAATCAGTTCTATAAGCTTTAGATAGCTATACCTACAACTCAAAAACTCTATAAGAATGCCACAAGGCATTCAATCCCATGTTTTTATTTAACAAAAACGGCCTAAAACAAAAAGTAAAATACTGGGCCAAAACCCTAATAAATCAGCATTGAAACAACGTAGAGGGTCTTAGACACTCCAAAAAGTTCCTAAGTTTCAACGCTAAAAGAGCTAACATGGCCCTCACGTTAAACAAAAAGAGCATTCGCAATCTCACAGCGCCCACACGGGTCACTTCACCTGCAACAAACACTTACATAATGTAGACATAACTAACACCTGCACCTGCAGATTTTGCTGCGAAGATGAGGAGTCTATAGAACATCACATCATCGAATGTCCGGGGTTGACGCACAGAAGGAAAAAGTTTTTAAGCAAGTTCATGCTTATAGATGGAGACCTACAATCACTCCCTCAGAAGGAGCTGGTACAATTCATAAGCATACTTTACAGTCAATAGACAGCATAGGGTGCACAATAGATCAATATGGTCGCAGTGCTAAAGGGCCATACCTTAACCCTTTACTACCATTAACCATTAGCCATTAAGACTGCTGTCAAAATATTTTGTAAAAATATTAAGATTTACCTGGCTGAACTGATTTGTGTGCTCTACCAAAATATTTAGGAAAAATATTATGACTTACGTGGCCAGAACTGATTTGGGACCCCTACCGACTTACTTGGGCTGAACTGATTTAAAAATACCCTCCAAAAGTCGAGTTTTTTTTTAAATAAGTTAATTTTTAGAAATATTTTTTTCAAAAAGCATCTCAGATGATAGCAGAGTTTAATCTTAAGAGGTCTGCATACAAATTTCTAGACATTTCAGGGGTAGCATAAAAAAGGTGGCATTACAAAAAATGGCACGCCTTCGTTACTCCAAAAAAATACGCCACTCCATCAAGGAAAAAATGATCGAAAATCAACTAAAATTGGTTTCACAAGAGCAGTAATGTGCAACTTGAATACTAATCTTGAGACTTGATGCATATCACCTCTTACTGTCAATCTCCCAACTTAAAATCTTCTAGCGACGAAACTGTTAACCCCAACCAGAGACGGAGTGCCTCACAAAGAGGGAAACTCCAGTGGAAGGAAATGAAACAAAACAAGTGGGTGATCTGGCTCTCCTAGAGGAGACTAGTGCTAAGGCTGATAACTTTAAATCAGTATTCATTGTCGCGCATTCACTTCGGATAATTATTAACATCCTAGATACCCTAGCAACGAATTAAGAATTCACGCTGCGCTACAGTGAAAGAAATGAGCTGCACGAGGCTTTGGTATTACTGATGGTGATGGCGATGATCTAGAATTACGAACCACTTGCAACTGGCACTTAATTGGCACTAAATTTTAATGAGCTACAGGGTGGGCCATATAGCGTTTGCTTTTTGAACCACCTATTTTTTTGAGAATGGTAACACAAATGGCATGTCAAATGTGTTCATAATTTACTTCAACGTTTGACATTTACGAAATGGGACGCTATACGCTTAACCAAAATTGGGAAATATTGAAAACCTATTTCCAAAGTGGTGAGTCTTCTTCTTCTTTTCTGATGAAGCTCATTTTCACATCGGTGGCTACGTCAATAAGCAAAATTGTCGGATTTGGAGCTCAGAAAATCCACACGTTACTGTAGGGAAGCAAATGCATCCACAACGAGTCACTGTTTGGTGCGGTTTTTGATCTGGCGCATCATCGGGCCATTTTTGTTTTCGAAAATGAGCGAGGAGCCGCGGTTACAGTAAATGGCGACCGTTACCGTGACATGCTCAACGAGTTGTTTCCAAAAATTGAAGAGGATGAGATGGACGACATTTGGTTTCAACAGGACGCTGCAACTTGTCACACTGCCAAAGTAACACTCGAACTTTTGGCTACCGTTTTTGAAAACCGAATAATCAGCCGAAATTCCGATATCAATTGGCCGCCTAGGAGCTGTGATTTAAGCCCGTTGGACTATTTTTTGTGGGCAGCCGTAAGGACAAATGCTATGCGAACCATCCAGAGACGATTGATGCTTTAAAACACGAAATCGAAGTTGCCATTCATGAAATTGGAGCCCAAGCACTCGAAAATGTGCTTAAAAATTGGGTTGATCGAATGGCCTACTGTAAAGCCAGTCCTGGCAGTCATTTGAAGAATATTATTTTTCATTCATAAATGACAATGCTTAATCTTCAAAATAAAAAAAAAGTTTGAAAAAATATTGATTAGTTTTTTTTTTTTATAGCCGATTCAAAAAGCAAATTTTACATGGCCCAGCCTATACAAAATTGTGTACCCGAATTTTTTAGAAATTCTGATTAAAAAGTTTGAAATTTTGTTGAAAATTCGTAGAGCTTTTATAAATTATATCCAACACCTGATAATTTAATGCGACCAATATTTGTTGCAAAACTAATTATGCTTTAACGAGAAATTCTGAAAAATTAAAAAAAAAAAAAAAACAAAGGTAGTCAAAAATTAAAAGGGATATAAAATTGCGTACTCAAATATCTCCAGAAATTCTGATTTAAAAGTTTGAAATTTTATTGGATATTTGGCGATTTTTTATAAATTTTACACCAAGTTTGAAACCTTGACTTAGCTTGAGTTAAGAATTAACCATAATTTTATAAAAAATTTAGGAAAAAAAAATAAAAGTGGTCAAAAGAAGTGCAAATATGTAGACCCTTCTGTTCTTTCGCATGCTGCACATAAACTCATACACTCACACATACATACATACATAGTGCAAGTATGTGAAAGTATGAGCGCCCACTTTAGTAGTTCCACCGCACACCTTTTCCATTGCCTCCAACGTTTGCCTTTGTCTTGTTGAGTGCGTATATGCCACACATTCTACATGCACCGGTTGTGTTGCAGCAAAGTTGCAGATGTTGCATTTGTTCACAATTTGTGCTGTTGCTGCTCCTGCTCGTTTTAATTGTAAAGATTACTTCGCACAAAATTTATTTGCCGACACTCGCTTTTTACCTCCTCCTTAATTTCCTCCACTTTCCATGTGCGCAGGTCGTTCGAAAAGTCCGGGAAAAAATTAAAACTGCGTAATTATTTGGGGTAAACCGTTTTTTTATTTTTCCACATAGTCGCCTTTTAGGTTTGTACACTTTGTCCAGTGCAGTTCTAGTTTCTTGATCACTTCGGAATAATAGGATTTGCTCACATCTGAGAAAAAACCAACCGATCCTACCATCACTTCCGCGCTCAAATGAAATCGCAATCTTCAATCCATCAATTTGGGGAACAAATAGTAGCCCGAGGGTTCCGAGGCAGCCAGTTCTGGAGAAAAGGGTGGATGTGAAACGAGTTGGAGCGCTATTTCCATTAAATTTGCGAACACAACTGCTGAGGCCTGAGCTGGCACGTTGGCGGGATGAAAAAGAACTTTTTTGAAAATCACTCGCCTTCCTCGATTCAAACGAATTCCAAACACAAAAAAATAAACCGATCTGGCTGAAACTTGGTGTGTGTTCTTCCAATAGTTACCACTAAGTAAATATAACCCCAATAGGCGCTAGTACCGCTATCTCTCTGACTTTGCACGGACCTTTCAAACTACCCTCGTATATGTGACTGTATGTAAGGACTAATGTGCATTTACCATTTCCTTGCCTCCAGCTGGCATGGAACGGGTCTTGCCTGGCAACGGAATAGATAGAGATTATATTAATTAAGTCTCTGATTAAAAAATATTTCATTCCTTTTTTTCTAAAATTTATTTTTTTTTTGTGTGTATTAAAAATGTATATTCGCTTATTCCATTATTTGCAGTTATAAAATAAGAGAGTGACGTCGAAGATATGAGAAGTCATAACTTTTGCCACCGTTGCTGAACTTTCTATGCTTGAAATTCTATAAGTACAGTCCGCTTGAATACTAAAGCAACTCAGTATTGTTGCTGGTTGTGACAACATTATTTCTGCTTAAAAGTGTAGCTTATTGTCTTACGAAAACCACCTAATTTGAGATTTGAAACTATGCACAAGAATTATAAAAATTCAACACATTTTCAAAAAAATTTAATTTTCATATTCAGAATTTTTAGAAAAAAATTGTATAAGCAGTTTGTCAGTTTCCTCCGAACTTCGAGCGGATCTCTATATGCGCAAACTAGAGTTTGAGGGTCGTGCTTGGGCAATCTTTCCAAATAGGCGGGATCGGATCGAGGGGAAAATCTGCGCCGAATCTGTCTGCACTGACGGTTCCAAGATAGAATCGGGAGTCGGAGCAGAGGTTTTCTCTAAATCAGTCAATTTATCTATCTTTTCAAGCAGAAGTAATGGCGATCCTGCAGGCATGCAAAATGCTTAGGGGACGCGGGAGCGAGGGAAATATTAACTTTTATTTCACCGCGATCAAGGCACTAACAACGCCATGGTGCAGATCCAAACTGATCAACTTCTTCTAATATTTCACTGATCCGGCTTGCAGAACATAGAGGGAAATGAAATTGCTGATGAGCTTGTGAGGAAGTGGTCAACTGAAGGTTGCCTCAGAAGCCTCCTACCCAGTCATCGGCATCCACTGACTATTGTTAAAGGCATAACTTATTAATCAAGAAAGCACAGATCAGATGGAGCTCCATTTCTTCCTGTGCTATATCGAAAACACTTTGGCCCAAGTACAATAGACGGAGGATTCAGAACGTACTGCTCGTAGCTGTATTTACCGGTCACTGGACGATCGGCACTCATGCCGAAGAGCTAGGCTTACCATTTACTCGCCATTGCAGAAGCTGTGGGGACCTTTCAGAGAAGGAGACTGTAGAGCACTTTCGCTGTATATGTCCGTGTTTGGCAGCTAGACGATTAAGGTCACTTTCCTTCTTCTTAGGTGCTCCTTTTTTCGACAGCCTGGGGCCTGTGCGCCAACCTAAGTCCAATAAATCTTCTCCATTATACCAACAGCTTTGGCTGGATGTAGATATCTTCCTGTCAGAGGGTTAATAACGGTATCAAAACCGCGGTTTAGTGCTACTTGAGGAGTTCCACACTGGCACTATAACCATTTCACCCACCTACCTTTACAGCCCATTAACATTTATTGTAATAAATGGCACGTTTAATTAGCTCAAAGTTAATTAAGCTCATTCTAGGTGATTTTTGCGAATTTTTTGCCATGACGGTGCTTAAAATGCCTTTGCACAATATAGGAACTGTCGACTGCTGCGCTGAGTGAGCACTAAAACAATCCTCCTCTTCCTGTTCTGGATGTTTCCTCTGCCCAGGAACTACGATAGAAATTCGTCGAAGGCAGAGAACATCCAAATAGGCGTTCAAATAAAGACTGCCTCTTCTACTCTCCCTGCATCCAGGGTCGCCAGTGTTGGAGCCAGCATCATGCTATTGGCTTATCTTATAATTAGATAGGTTGGTTAGCACGTCGGTTCAGCATCTCTGTTCAGGTCAAATGTTTTTAGGTGCGCAGTATTCGCTGGTGCAGATCATATTCTCCAGCGCGTCTTTCATATTCACCCACTTTGCTATTCGGGGGTCAGCTTCTCTGCCGTGTCAAGCATGCACAAGGGGCGGTACGCTGATGGGCTTTCCGAGCCTCCTTTCAATTAGTTCAATTAGAGCCAAAAAAGTTGGCAATTCGATTATCTGAAGAAGTTGTGGCACTCAATGACATCCAAGAAGCTGCTTATGGAATTGTTTCAAGTGATTGGGCCATGTGAAAATACCAGTCTTTAGTCATGTTTTATTGACGCACAAACAGTACGCTATTTATATTTAACAGGTGGTGGTGTACAGCTCTGTAAATTCAGTGCTATTAAAATGACTGATAAATGAAAATTTAATATCAAAAACAAAGCCAATATCCATATATTCTTCAAGGGATTGCAAGTTTCCGTCAGAGTAGCTGTACTGAGTTATGTTTAATAACGTGCGTGATTTCGAGAAAGAAGCTTGTACTCATTTTTTAATCTTTAATGAAAGATGTGAGCACACACATCACGAATATAATTCATCTAGTTCGGACTGGAGTTACATCATAGCTGCGTTATTCCTAACGACTGAATAAATCTTCAGATCGTCGGCGTATATTAGAAAGTTGGCGAACGAAAAGCACGAGCCAATGCCATTTGTAAACAGAATAAAAAGTGGACCTAGAATGCTACTTTGCTGTACGCCAGAAGTTGCGAAAGAAAGGTTCAGATTGAACATCATCGAGTGTGGCAAGCCACCGTCTTCGCGTCATGTAGGATTTAAGTCATTGCAGAAAAGTAGAATGAAAACCCAAGCAAGTGGGCTTATTGATCAACACCATAGGTGAAACTTTGTCGAAGGCTTTAGAAAAGTCTGTATAAATGCAAACACCTTGGCATCCGGAAGAGGATGCTGAGATACAACACTCAGTACAGACAGCCAAATTTGTAAGTAAGTGGATCTCTTAACTGAGAAATATATTTTGTCTTTGATGACGCAATCAAAAAGCTTAGATACATTAGTAAGCTTCGAGATGAGTCTATA
>JAYXIM010056271.1:0-11542 GCA_037575425.1 Anastrepha fraterculus | reverse complement strand
AAGTTATTTTCTTTTTGAGGTTATCCAGGAATTGATCCAATTTAAAAATTTTCTGTAATAAAATAAAGGAAACGACCACGAACCAAATTCTTTTGCATACCCTTTAGTAATCAGTAATCGAAAAGTGCAGTCGGAGTATTGCTGGTGAGATGGCGACACCCAATTGAGCGTTTTAAAATAAATTTTAATGAAGTTTGCATCACTTTTTCGAGCATTTTCGTGCTAAAAAATTAAGCGATCGTACCTCATTGCAGTTTCTATATGCATTTTTTATCGGTACCGTTACCCAGTAAGACTAAACCGTGAACAGAGTCATATATATATATGGTGAACAAGAGTCGTATTCGAGTTGAACATTCCAACTCGGTTAACTCAGCTATGGCAGTACTCTCATAAACTGTAATTTATTCACAAAATTAAACAAATAGAGAGCAAAAGACAATGAATGACATTTCAATAGAAATGTTCGAAGTTATTCCATATTCAATCACAATTGCGTCATATTCGAATTTGACAGCACCTCATTTCAAGTAAGTACGTCTTTATATGAGTTTTAGTCCACTGGGCTTGTTGTCAACGCGCAAGAATGTTTGCACTCCATCGAATAGAGGAATAGGAAAAGAAAACCAACAAGAAATTATGTGCGGATGTTCAGTTGTTTACGGCGTGCAAACCAAAATCAAAGTGTTTTAATTTTACAGCTTTGTTATAGAGTAACGTATAATGCTGCTTAACTATTCAATGGCACTCTGAACAGTGTTGTTGCTTTGTATTTAAAACAACAACTCGTGTACAAAAGAATACGGCTATGATAACATTTTTTCAGAGAGTAACATTTTCCAAGAACGGAGCTCAAACTTTGAGGCACTAAAAGTATAGGCTAAATATTCTACCACCTCACTAAAAACAATTGGATTCGGATAATCTTGATATATTCAGAGAAATTTCGGGCACCGTTAATATTATTTAACCATTCTACAGCCACTTATTGATGGGTTTTCAAGACAAACAAATTGCCGAAGCATTTGACTTCTGAAACTATCGACTATCCGTTGACTATGGCCCTCAAAACGGTCCAGAAACGAGTCGCGAGCTGCCCGAATGTGACTTGCAGGTATTTTGTTCCGCTCGCGGGCAATGGCTTTTCTCAGCGCCTCGAGACTGGTGAATCTTTTAGTGCGGATCTTGCTCTCCCAAATGGCCCAAAGAGAATAATCCATTGGATTCGCTTCTGGGGAATTTGAGAGCGTTTGTATGGACGTTATGAAGTTCGGAACGCTGTTTTTTAGCCATTCTTGGTTCACTCTAGCTTTGTGAGATCGTGCCGGGACCTGTTGAAAAGCCCATGGTCTACCACCGAAATGTTTGTCTGCCCACGGCTTCAAAGCGAACTCCAGAATACTTTCCCGATAATATTTCGCATTTACCTTAACGCCAGGCTCGACGAAAATGATTGGAGAGCGCCCATCTGTGGTTATAGCGGCTCAAACCATTATCTGTGGCGGGTGCTGCCTCCTGGTGGCCAATTCTTTATGAACAGTAGGTCAAATAAACTCTATCGTTTTGGGAGTTTATGAATTGTTCAATTTGAAAAATTTTCTCGTCAGAAAACACAATGCTCGGAAATTGACTGATTTCGTCCAAGCGAAGCAACTCCTTCGCTCCCTCAAGTCTGCTTGTTTCTGCTTTGGTGTGAGATCATGCGCCTTTTGGATCTTGTAAGGCTTGACCTTGAGATCATTTTTCAGTATACAGTGGATGCTACGGTCAGATATTTTCAGTTCTTTCGTTATTTGATTGACACTTCGTCGGGAGTTTCACTTAAGTCGCTTTCACACTTTTTGAACCATTTCACGTGACGTTGCAGTCTTTTGGTGACCTTTCGCGATGCTACCAATATCATTGTAACGAGTAATGGTGCCACAAACAAAAACTTTCTTTACTTTGAGGTGCTCGAGCTCACAAATATAATGCAATCACACTATTGCGTTTGAGATCTATTACTGATTTTCTTTTATCGCGTTTACTTTCGGCAAAATGCTTCCGGGCGCTTGTAAACAACAATCTGGACTGTCATTTAACCAACTAACAGTCAGCTGATGCAAGTGTGAGTGGTCTAAAGTTGATTACACTTCGAGTGTCGGACCTTGTATATTGAACTTAATTTTTTCTTTAAAAGAACGTCTTAACATGCATGAAACCCCTACCCTGAGTGATCCACTTTGTGAAAAGAGCAAAAGTACTTACACATTTCAACTAAAAATTTTTCTAACTTGCGATTTATGTACGTAAATTGCGAATGCCATGTAAGAATCTATGCAAATGTTTTCATTAGCGGACAGATAATATTTCACTTCTGACATTCCAACTTAAAGTCGAATATTTATATTCACAACTACCTGCTTCATTTCTGAACGTTACTCTACGCTAATAGGCCAATAATGGAATAGCTTTTATTCAGCTTTGAAAAATCTGCGCTAAAGAAAAGCGTAAACGAAAGGTCGTTCTGGCTTGCCGCCAACAACAACTAATAGGTATTTCATATACACAAGTTGGGGTCAAACACATGCACGCCTTCACAGACACAAACTGGCTTAGAGGTGAAAAATAAGTGGAAAGAAATCAGCGGAAGCGCAAAATTCTCCAACTTATTGCAGAGGGTGCAAAATATTTGCATTGCTTTGACCTACTTTTAGGCGCAGCAAAGTGAAGCGTGGCGTTGTTGGTAGCAGTAGAAGAATAAAGTATATGTTTTGTTGTCACAACGCCAACGTGAGGACCCAAGCACTCTGGGTAGTTAAGACAAACGAGTATCGAAATTTACGCGAGGTGCCAAAAGGTTCAGTGACCTACCAAGCACGCATTGAAGTATTCCTGATAAATTTCGTATATTCTTGTGACAGAATATATTTGTGTGTGCACGTTTGAAGGCATAGAATGTTTAGCAGCGAGGCTTCATAGGTATATCCAGATGGATTCTTAGATTGTAAAATAAAAGGTCTGTAGAGCTAATAAATTGATAATGAATAATATAAGTGCTGCGAAAAATTAGAGATATGTCTATGTACCTATACATGTAATCAAAAAGTACAAACATATTTTAAAAGTGGCACTCGAAAGAGGGTGGTGATTGTGGTGGAGATGTAGTTTGAGTGGCACAGCCCAGAACCAATTAACACAAGAATGCCATGTTGATACATCACTTGTAGAACCACCTCTTTTTATTAGGCGAACCATCTTTCTTTGACTATGAATCTGCCTATGACGTCTGCAATTTCTTTCAAGTTATTCATTGAGAATCAACCTAGCATTCTATGTCATTAAGCGACTTGTGCACTCGCACAGACAGTGTAGTATTATTTCCTTAAATTCTTCTTGATTGCGGTTTCTGCATATGTCGTTATACGGCCACCCCATCTACATACCTCGCATGGTCTCCCCAAGACAAGTGACTGGTTTTTGTTGACGTAATTCTGAATATGTCTGCTTGTGACTTTGTTAAGAACTCTTCAGTTCTGAATTTGTTGAAATTGGGCCACGTTTGCTTAGTTATTTTGGAGCTATCCGTATTGGCCCTTCTGTTAACGCCCTGCTTCTGGCCATTTGTGCACTCCTTGTGAACAGCCTATTTCTACTGCTTCGGATTTGTTATAGGATGTCTCCCAACTTGCCAGTTTATCAACCTTCTCATTCCCTTCTATGCTCTTACGGCCAAGTACTCAGATGAGAGTGATGTCTGTCGTGTGCGCCAAAGCATTGAGTTCTTCTTTGCATTCAGTGACATTCAGGCTGCACTGAAGGCCCTGGAGAACGCGAAGCAAACCTCGAAAATTGTTCTAAAATGTAAGAAGTAACTTAATTCTTTTGCAAAACAGAACAAGCTTGTACTTATATGGATTTGAGGTCACTCTGGTGTGCAAGGAAACGAGATTCCCGATGAATTGGCGAACTGTGGATCAGCGGTTCCCCACAGGGATCAGTGCCAATAATCGGAATCAGTTCCGCAGGAATCATGAATGAGATCAGCGATTATGTATGTAGTCTACATAAAGAGCTATGGTCCGGTCTAGAATGTTGCAGAACTGCAAAGTTGTTTTGTGACAACTCCACGGCTACGCTGTCGTGAGAATGAGTAATATTCGTTCGCTAAAACTGGAGGATGCTTACAAGTTTGCCAAAGAATCTGGAAAACTCTCTCTCTTACTATGATACTTTTCTCCTTCCCTCCTTGACTATTTATTCTCTTTCCAGAGCTCTAAATACAATGGGCTTTTTAGCCTGAGTGTTTTAGGAGCCACCAAATATCTTCTTTGCATTGTCTGATGATTTTTGATTTTGTTATAGGTGGCTTTAAAGCTAAGATTGCTGTTTGACTATCTGAAAAAATACATACTTTCTATAGGTTTTGGATATGGTTTTCAATTATCCTGGAAGCTTTTCTTATCCCGAGAACTTCTGCTTGAAAGGATACGAAGTCTTTCGAATACACACAGTCATCTTAGATCCGCCAGTGTGCGGTGTATTTATATTCTCTTTGACTATTGAATTCAAATCCCATCCCTTATGCGGGAACTTTACCTTAAACTCTATTCTAAAGTCTAGGATAGCGGTAATAAAAACAGATGAGTTGCTAGTAAGTCTTTGATTATCTAAAATAACACTATGACCAAATATCCTGGCATTTCAAAAACCACCTTCTTTTATTCTGAAGTTAGTCGTAGTTGTAAGTCTATTGGTAGCAGGTAGAGCATGACATTAAGTGCCTCTGCTGGATACGATTTCATAGCTCCACCTACTTCTGCGCAGGCTGCTTGTTGTACGCTCGTTAGCCGCCTAATGCCAACTAATACTCCGTATGACATAATCGGTCTTACTATGGCAGTCTGGATCCAAAGTGTGACTTTAAACTCCAGTTTCTTCTGATAACCCTTTTGCAAGTGTAAAGAGGAGTTAAAATTATAATAAAATCTAAGTGAGCGAAGATTGCTTAAATCAATGGAAAGTGCAAATTTTAGACTTACTAGACTTACCAGCAATGCCTAATCATATGCCTTCACTCTATTTTGTTACGTCCTTGAATGGGTGCGCCATCTTTTATGTCGGTATGTAAAAGCTGAATAACTTTGTCATTTAGCAACTGATCGACTTCAACATGCATGTTTTCGATACGTCAATTCAGTACAATTTCAGCCATGGATCGCTTTACACCGAAACAACGCGCTGAAATAGTGACGCTCTACATCGAAAATAGTCACTCTATTGTTCTAACTGAACGCGCATGTTGCAAAAAGTATCGCGGCAAACAGTCACCGTCTGACAATACTATTCGTCGTTTGGTGTCGAATTTTTTTGAGCACGGGACAGTAAGAGATCGTCAACATGCCGTTCATCAACGACCACGACGTTCTAATGAACTTGTTGAAGCAGTGAGGAAGAGCGTTGCCCAGGAGCCCATGGTATCATATCGTCGTCGCGCTCAGCATTTTGGCGTCAGTGAAACCACAATGCGCGCATTTTAAAGATGATTTAAATTTGTTTCCTTATAAATTGTTGACACTGAATCCAATTTTTGGAACCAAATTTTAATGATTGACGGGGTTCATATTAACTTCTCTGGCAACGTGAATAGGTAAAATTGCCGCCTTTGGAGAACTGAGAATCCACACGAGATCCATGAAACGCCATTGCATGACCGGAAAGTAACTATTTGGGCCGGCATTAGCGCCAAAACCATCATTGGGCCATATTTTTACCCAGAAAACGAAACGGTCGATGGAAACCGATATCGATGGATGTTGGCTCATTATGTCTGCCCGTCTACTGGTTGCAACAAGACGGTGCGCCATGCCACACTGCGAATGCAACAATTGAATTTCTGCAACGAAAATTCCCTGGACGTCTAGTATCAAAACGAGGCGACATCGACTGGCCCCCTAGATCACCTGACTTAAGACCACTAGACTTCTTTTTGTGGGGTTATCTGAACAGTAAGGCTTACGCCAACAAGCCGCAGACAGCTTAAGGCAAACATTCGTACCGAAATCGACGCTATAAAACCCGAAATGCTTGACAAGGTGATGAAAAACGCAGAAAAAAGACCGCAGTTTGTGATTACTAATAAAGGTGGCCACTTCATTGATATCACTGTGTGACAAAAAAAAAAATTAAATATACTTTTATGAAGACCTAGCACAACATGTGGCTATAGAAAAACTAAACAAAATGGTATAGGAGAAATTTCCAATACACCCCCAAAATCTCATTTTATGGCCATAAAACCGTTTTTCAGTAGGTTGATGTGAACAATCACTCCTAACTTCGCCAATTTCCATCCGATTTCGAATTTGTTTTTTTAGTTCGAATGAATAAAAACAAGCCTTTTTGGCAGTGTGTTGACAATTTTTCTGAAATGACAACTTACGAGACTGTAGACGGAAGTATTTGGAATTTTTTTATTTTTTCTCTATTTTTGCAACTTTGACATAATTTTTACGATATTATCCGTTATTGAGGATTCTTTTTGGTACACTACTGTTATAGTAAATTTAATTTTGCGTCGAATGAGTTATATTTGACTGTAATTGAATTAAAATTAATAGAGTTGTGTGAGTTTTAAGATTTTTTTGTTTTTTTACTAATTTGGTATGTAGGCATCGAAGCATGAAAATGATAACAAGTGTCATTACAAACACATAATATTTATTGGAGTATTGTGCAGCGAAGCACTGTACGGTATGGTACGGTGCAGTACTCAACGGAACTGGTTCCAAATTTAAAAATGCATTGGAAACGGCCCTTTGGAGTTTAGTATGGTACGGTACATTTGTCATTCTCTTCATCAGTTTTGAATACTTAAGAATTCGATCATCATCATTCATCTGAAGTCGTCATCAACTAAATTCCATTGTTTAAATCGAGAAGCGAGCGTTTCAGATTGTCTTCCCGATAGAAGTAAATCACGAGAAAGATCCTGAAAATCTGAATTTGATACAATGTGTCGTTCTGAAGACTTAGAACCAGACGGAAAGTACTCTTTATCATCAGGTTTATTGTTATCAGTTTATTGTTAGCAGTCATCAGCAATGAGTTGAACTTCCTTCAGTCCCTGCAGTTGAGTCAATCATATCGTCCAAGATTACGGGGTTCTTAACAGTTGCAACATCAGCATACTTTATGTGCTTTCGAGCTTTATAATGATGACCGTTTACGTCCGTTTTATAAAAATAACAATCATCTGGTTTATGATAAGGCTGATGATGCCACATCATCGGAGAATATTGAGAAATTCGACTTTTCTGGCAACGTTTTGATTTATATCTCTTGAATTTCAATGAAACAAACAATAAAACTTTGACGTTTTAATAAGGTTAAAATATAATAACAAACTTCTTTTGTTAATCAATTTACAGTGTGAACTTTGGTACACTTGGGAGCTTTTTCATATTTCTATTGAAAAAAAAGTGTGGTAATATGTCAGATATTTTCGTAAGTTTTAACCAGTTCTGTTGTATGCAGTACAGTACATATATACTCCAATAAATATTACGTATCTATAATAACGCATCAAAACACGTCCTTATTCCCATTTTGCGTAAGTTATACCTACATACCAAATTAGTAAAAAAAATAAATTAAATCTTAAAACTCACACAACTCTATTAATTTTAATTCAATTACAGTCAAATATAGCTCATTCGACGCAAAATTAAATTTACTATAACAGTAGTGTACTAAAAAAATCCTCAATATCGGATAATATCGTAAAAATTATGTCAAAGTTGAAAAAATAGAGAAAAAATAAAAAAATTCCAAATACTTCCGTCTACAGTCTCGACAGTTGTCATTTCAGAAAAATTGTCAACACACTGTCAAAAAGGTTTGTTTTTGTTCTTTCGAACTAAAAAAACAAATTCGAAATCGGATGGAAATTGGCGAAGTTAGGAGTGATTCTTCACATCAACCTACTGAAAAACGGTTTTATGGCCATAAAAAGAGATTTTGGGGGTGTATTGGAAATTTGTCCTATACCATTTTTCTTAGTTTTACTATACCTACAAGTTATACTAGGTCTCCATAAAAATATAAAATCACTGTCACACAGTGTATTGTATTCAAAAAATAGTTTTAATAAATTGTAAATAACCAAACCAAATAAAAATACCTCACTTATACAAATCAGTTGTTTTGTTTTTCAAAGTTATTCAATGTTTTCATACCGACATAAAAGATGGCGCACACTGTATGTATGTAAATTGGTAGTAGACTCGAGCTGTTGCTAATATTATCGAAGCAATCACAAGCATTCTGAACGTTGATTCGAGAAAAGAGAGTAGTTTGGGTTAAATAACAGACCTTTTCGTCTGCGTTTTCCTGGCTTAATTACAACAAGCAAAGCTCAGGACCAATCACAGTATTCATAAAAAATTATTTACTAAAAATTAAGTTCTGAAAATTTTAAATAAAGCAATGTGTCAAGTTGTTTCCAATCCTTAGATTCTGTGCTTCTTCTTCTTCTTAATTGGCGCTATAACCGCTTACGCGATTTTGGCCGAGTTTAGCAAAGCGCGCCAGTCGTTTCTTTCTCGTGCTAACCGGCGCCAGTTGGACACACCAAGTGAAGCCAAGTCCTTCTCCACCTGATCTTTCCAACGCAGAGGAGGCCGTCCTCTTCCTCTACTACCACTAGCTGGTACCGCATCGAATACTTTCAAAGCCGGAGCGTTTGCATCCATTCGGACGACATGACTCAACCAGCGTTGCCGCTGGATCTTTCTTCTCTGCGCTATGTCTATGTCGTCGTAAAGCTCATACAGCTCATCGTTCCATCGTCTGCGATATTCGCCGTTGCCAACGTGCAAAGGTCCAAAAATCTTACGCAGAATCTTTCTCTCAAACACTCCAAGCGTCGCTTCATCGGATGTTGTCATCGTCCAAGCTTCTGCGCCATATGTTAGGACGGGCATGATGAGAGTCTTGTAGAGTGTTAGTTTTGTTCGTCGAGAGAGGACTTTACTGCTCAGTTGCGTACTTAGTCCAAAGTAGCACTTGTTGGCAAGAGAGATTCTACGTTGGATTTCAAGGGTGACATTGTTATCGGTGTTAATGATGGTTCCTAAATAAACGAAGTCTTTTACAACCTCGAAATCATAACTGTCTACAGTGACGTGGCTGCCGATACGCGAGTGCGCCGACTGCTTGTTTGAATACAGGAGGTACCTCGTTTTGTCCTCGTTCAGCACCAGACTCATTCGCTTTGCCTCATTATCCAGTTTGGAGAAGGCAGAACTAACAGCGCTGTTGTTAAGGCCGATGATATCAATATCATCGGCATACGCCAACAATTGTACGCTATTATAAAATATTGTGCCTGAGCGATTAAGTTCTGCGGCTCGTACGATGCTCTTCAACATCAGGTTAAGGAAGTCACACGACTGCGAGTCACCCTGTCTGAAACCTCGTTTGGTATCAAACGGCTCGGAGAGGTCCTTCCCAATTCTGACGGCGCTGCTGGTGTTGAGTAACGTCATCTTACATAGCCGTATTAGTTTTGCAGGGATACCAAATTCAGACATCGCGGCATACAGGTAACTCCTTTCCGTACTGTCGAATGCAGCTTTGAAGTCGACGAAAAGATGGTGTGTGTCGATTCTCCTTTCATGGGTCTTTTCCAAGATTTGGCGTATTGTGAATATTTGGTCGATGGTAGACTTTCCAGGTCTGAAGCCACACTGATAAGGTCCAATCAGTTGGTTGACGGTGGGCTTCAGCCTTTCACACAATACGCTCGCTAGAACCTTATAGGCGATATTTAGAAGACTAATCCCGCGGTAATTGGCACAAATTGCAGGATCGCCCTTCTTATGGATTGGGCAGAGCACACTTAAATTCCAATCGGCAGGCATGCTTTCATCCGACCATATTTTGCATAGGAGCTGATGCATGCACCTTACCAGCTCCTCGCCGCCATGTTTGAATAGCTCAGCCGGCAGTCCGTCGGCGCCCGCGGCTTTGTTGTTCTTTAGCCGCATTATCGCTATTCTCACCTCGTCATGATCGGGTAGCGGGACGACAATTCCGTCGTCAACGATTGGGGTATCGGGATCTTCACTTTCTCGGTGACATGCGCAGCTGTCACTGTTTAATAGGTTCGAGAAGTGTTCCCTCCATAATTTAAGATTGCTCTGTACGTCAGTCACCAGTTCGCCGTCTTTGTTCTTACAGGAAAACGCCCCGGTCTTGAAACCTTCTGTAAGCCGCCGAACTTTCTGGTAGAATTTTCGGGCGTTGTTCCTGTTGGCCAGCATCTCAAGCTCTTCGCACTCACGTATTTCGGCCTCTCGTTTCTTCTTTCGGATAATACGTCTCTCTTCCTTTTTTAGCTCTCTGTAGCGATCCCACATGGCTCGCGTTGCGCCCGATCGCAGCGTGGCTCTATAGGCGGCATCCTTTCTTTCTGCGGCAGCATGACATTCCTCGTCGTACCAGTTGTTTTTTCGGGCTCGCCGGAATCCGATTTCTTCTTCGGCGGCGGTACGTAGGGAACGAGAAATGTTGCTCCATTGCTCGCGCATGCCGGGTTGTTGGGCAGTGCTCTCCGAGAGCAGGAGTGAGAGTCGAGTGGCGAATCTTCTGGCTGTCTGTTGTGATTGCAGCTTTTCGATGTCGAACATTCTTTGCGTAGGTAGATGTACGTTTTTTGCTGCACAGAGGCGGGTGCGTAGCTTGGCTGCAACAAGGTAATGATCCGAGTCGATGTTGGGTCCTCGGATCGTACGTACATCTAATACACTAGAAGCGTGTCTTCCATCTATCACAACATGATCGATCTGGTTTCGCGTTTTTCGATCAGGAGACAGCCAGGTGGATTGGTGAATCTTCTTATGCTGGAATCTGGTGCTGCAGACTACCATGTTTCGGGCCCCGGCGAAGTCGATCAGCCTCTGTCCGTTACCGGATGTTTCGTTGTGCAGGCTGAATTTTCCGACTGTTGGACCAAAAATTCCCTCCTTGCCCACCCTGGCGTTGAAGTCGCCAAGCACGATTTTTATGTCGTGGCGGGGGCAGCGCTCATAGGAACGTTCCAGGCGCTCATAGAAGGAATCTTTGGTCGCGTCGTCCTTCTCTTCCGTCGGGGCGTGGGCGCAAATTAGCGATATGTTGAAAAAGCGGGCTTTGATGCGGATTGTTGCGAGACGCTCGTCCACCGGAGTGAACGACAGTACTTGGCGACGAAGTCTCTCTCCCACAACAAATCCGACACCGAATTTGCGCTCCTTTACATGGCAGCTGTAGTAGACGTCGCAAGGTCCTATGGTTTTCTTTCCTTGCCCCGTCCATCGCATCTCTTGGATGGCAGTGATGTCAGCCTTTACTCTCACGAGGACATCAACCAGCCGGGCAGAGGCACCTTCCCCATTAAGGGACCGGACATTCCAGGTGCATACCCTCAAATCATAATCCTTAGTTCGTTTGCAGGGGTCGTCATCAATATAGGGAGGTCTCATCCGAGGCTTTTTAAAACTTTTCATTGGGGGCGATTTTT
>JAYXIM010056263.1:0-90706 GCA_037575425.1 Anastrepha fraterculus | reverse complement strand
TCTTTCCCACAATCTCTGTTTGTTCGTCTAGCTCACAGTTGAAAGAAGTTATGTAAGTACAACTATGCTAGTATTCCACAGCCTCCTATCTGATATGGTGCAAGTCAGATATAGATTCAATTTTTTTTTCTAAGTCCTGAACTGGTTTTGCCCAAAAGATTTGTCTTTGTAGAATAATTTTTAAGTATTTATGTGGCAATCCATTAGCATCATAGTGAAATAAGGTCTTACATATGAATTTTTCTTAGGTGGAGTTGTAATGTATACAAATGACAATTCGGAAAGCAAGTTTCTAAAAGGACACAATAAAACGGTGTATTTGGAGACAAGTTCAAAATTCTTTTTAAAAATTACAACTGAGTTTTATTTACTTCATCAAATAGGTCAAGACCCCAAACTAGAGCGGCATAACTTTGTATTCTCTTGTTACTGCAAAAAAGATATTCCATTTTGTTGATAATTTGATATCGCCATGTAGCGTTTATACTATTTTTTGCTACGCTGCATCTATTTAAAACATGGTTTTTAAAGCTTAACTTTGGAGTCAATTTCACACCTTGATGATTATATTCTGTCGATATTAGTATTTGTTCGCCCTTGAACGTCCATTTCTCTCTATTTGCTAGTCTTCCTTCTTGACGGAAAACCCGTATAGCTGACTTTGCTAAATTTATTTGTATATTCCATATGCTACAATAATTTTCAAGATTATAAATCATTTAAGTTAATGTGGAAAGCAAATTCATAGGATATACGGAAGCTTATTTATGTCTACATAAATACATAGATATTTAAGTAAAGAAACTTGTGGCCTAATTCAGTATTCTCATATCCGTTCTGATCAGTAACCAGTTATTTTTTAAATGCTTTCGTATTTCCGTTGGAGGATGGTTGTCGAAACTTATTTTCCTGAGATTAATAATTATAATAATCAATGGAAATACATACATACATACATATGTATGTATAAAAAATGTTCAGCCTTGTTTATATTTTGCCCAGATGAAACGATACGTTTTAAGGGCTCCATTAATTTACATACATAAGTGCAACGTCCGCTTGGACTTTGGAATCCTATACTCGTCTCTGGCATAGGGGCTTAAAAATGCATGTGCAGAGCTTTTTCTGGGTCTACCATATTATCTTATTACATATACGACATCTTGTCATACAAATATGAGAACTTCCGTTTTATCAAAGCATTGGGCTATCGAAAAAGGGCAGACGAACTTCTCTTTCGTATGTGTTAGAGCACACACACATATGTATGCACATCCACTTGCCACAATCTGTTACTTCATTTCACTATCAGACGAATATATGTATGTAGGAACATATGTACACATGTTTGTATGTGGATATGTAAACATGTAGATTAAAGCCTAATAATTTTGAACAAATTTTTTTTAAGAAATTAATTGCTTGCTGTCAAAACAAAGAAATATCAAAAATATAAAATAACGCATTAAAATTATTTACTCTTGTATTTACATACATACGTCCATATATGGGTATATGTATAAATGTAAATGTAATATTTACTCATATTATTTGTGCACATTAAAAATACATATGCACATACATACTCGTATTAGTCTTTCGTATGTTCGACTAACAAATATTCATTTAACACTTCAAAGTAGAAATACATACGTAAATTGATAACACGGAAAAAAATCTAAAATTTCACACTCAGCAAATTTGGACTTTGACACTATGATTACGAAGCTAAAGAAGAAATAAATTATGCGCGCACATACAGTAGCGGCCACTGAAATCCGGAAATTTGTGTAGCGATCAATTATAGTTGAATTTTTACAGCGTCTAGTAGGTTATGTTAGTTATATCTGGCTGATCTGAATAGATCTCACATAGACCACAAGAGTCCATAGTGTTACCAGTGTTGTTGGAGTCGTGTTAAACATGAGTTTTAATAAATAGTTAAAACTTTTGTCAGCAATGCCCTTCAGAGATGAAGAGTATACCGATCCCAGGCTATCGTAACGAGTTCTGCTTAGAGCAGGGTAGTGGCAAAGGAGGTGTTCTAGCGTATTCCTTTCTTCTTCGCACAAGTTACACGCGTAATTCTGGACCAATCCCATTTTAGCTGCGTGATATATCGTCAGACAATGTCCCGTCAGTACTCCAATCAATGTTTTACATTCCTTTCGTGGTAGTAATGGAATACAATTTTCGTGTTGCAAGTTCGTAACATTATTTTGGCAATATTGTGGGACTGTGTTTCCAGAGTTAGTTCCTCGACTATTTCCGTCTTCAAAACTGAGAATGAGGGATATATAAGTATGTTCGACGTACTCATCCTAGGCAAGCGGGGGCCTGCCTTAGCAAGCTCGTCAACTTTCTCATTTCCCTCTATTCCCTTGAGCCCTGGTACTCAGTAAATTGTAACCTGTCTTTTCTTGCTTCTATAGTATTGCACGCATTCCGAGCTAGTCATTACAGCCTTTATTGCTTAAATAGTAGCTTTACTATAGATGAAGATGTTTGTGCGAGTGTCGAGGAGAGTAAATTCCAACGCTAATTGAGCTACTGTGGTTACAGCATAGATTTCAGCTTGAAATATGCTACAGTGATTGGGAAGCCTGAAAGACTTTTGGATATCAAACTACGGGCAGAAAACAGCCGATTCTACTTCTTCCGTAATTTTGGATCCATCAGCAAAGAATTGTATGCATGGTAATCGGATTCTAAATCCATTTGCCAGCCATTCGTTCTGTTACAAAACCAGGACTTTTGTCAAAGTTTACAGGTGGAATAACGTAGTCTGACCTTCCGCTTATGTCCTGTATGTTATTGTGACCAAAAGGCCTTTGTGAGAATTGTCCCGTCATCGTCAGTCTTAGTGCAAATCGTTTACCTGTGTTTCGAACTACCAATTTGATTGGATGCCAGTCGAGAAGTCTTTCTATTGCCGCTGTTGGAGTTGTGCGTCTAGTAGGTTTGGCATTTTTGTTGTTTGCCACTTAGTTTGCATACCTTTGTTTTATCATTATTTGAATGTG
Organism: Anastrepha fraterculus; assembly: GCA_037575425.1. NCBI lineage: Eukaryota > Metazoa > Arthropoda > Insecta > Diptera > Tephritidae > Anastrepha > Anastrepha fraterculus. Next base: position 87,683 of record JAYXIM010056263.1, on the reverse strand, counting down.
CGATTGTTAGGTTGTGAAAAAAGTTAAAAATGCGGAACCATAAAAACAGCAGCGAGTGTAATAAAACTAAAATTTTAACTTTACGTCACGAAAACTACAGCCTACGCGAAATTAGTGCTAAAATTGGATTTAGTAAGATTATAATTTTTTCTCAAACTAATTTCAACTTTCAAATAGTAAAAATATTACTGTGAAAAATACTCAAATTGATTGTTATTAAAAACTTCAAAAATTCATTCAATAAATAATTTCCAATTTTTCCACACGCTGTAATTTTTTTTAAATTTTTATATTAAATCAGCTAAGGTATTTGTATAGATATCAATTTTTAACTTTTAACCCTTTAATACACGAATTAATAAAGCATTGAAAAAAAATGTTTCACGATGGAAATTACTTTATTTAATTATCAATAAGACATACATATTAAAAGAAAAATAATGGACAAGTTTTATATTTGGGTTTTTTCACGGAACTATATACAAAAACTAGTTCAAAGTATAGAAAACAGTTCAAAAGCGGAAAAAGTATTATCCGTCTAGAAAGCTGAGTACATCGACTCCATGAAAATATTTTGTTTTTGTCATAAATTACTGTTTTTTTTTTGTCGGGACAGACTAGCAAGTGCAGCACTCAGACACAATTAAGTCCATTGCACCGCACTCGGATTCCCTTTTTACTTTTCTTTAAATCTACTCAATATCCGAAGAAATCTGAGTAGATGGTGGAGTGCCTAGGTGCGAAGGTGGTCGCTTCTTAACACATCAGTCCCAAAGACCTCAAGCCTGATTCGAGCGAAGGCGGGGCAGACGCACAGAAAGTGGGTAGCCGTCTCATCCTCCTCTCCACATACTGGGCAAAGTGCAAAGGGCATAAATTACTTACGTTTTACTCTGTTAACGTTTTCGGAAAATGAATCACTCTCACTTCAATTCTGCTTTTTCACGAACTTGTACAAAAGTGAGGTTAGTTTGAAATGTCATAAAATCTTAGACAATTTTTTTGCATTTTATTATTGATAAATATATATTGGATGCATTAAAATAGTTTGAACTATTTTAAAATATTTAATTTGGAAATCAAATTGATTCAAAACTTCAATATCATATATGAGCTCCTATGCGGCAAAGGGTTAAAATTTATTTCGACATAGGTTTGGTCTGCCAAAATATATACTATGAAAATTATGTTGATTTTCGGATGCCCGGATTTCAGTGTGCGCTACTGTATATACTCAATGTAGATATTGTGAATGTACATATGTATGTAGGTATGTATGTTGTTAAGCATAGTTGTATTGATAGCTGGCTAATGCAGAAAAGCAAAAGTACAACTTTAGCCATGAGTCATGTGCCGTCCACGCGTGAGGCTTGATGATAGGGTGCAATATACGATATGTATGCATATATAAGCAACTCAGGAGCAAAGTAATATCACCCCTAGGTCTGTATATCTACATATGCATATTATAGAGTCCAACATTCGAAAATAATTTACGAGTCAATTTAACATTTACTACACACTGTTATCTGAAGTTCTCTACCTAACATATTTTAATGATACCTAATTCTATCCGAATCTACATATTTCCATAAGTTCAATTCGTACATCAGATCAGAGATCGGTGCTATATATCTTTTGATAATACTGGAACTGTCAAGTATATTTGTAGACATATGTATGTACATATGTAGGTGTAATCACATGGAAATGCGTGCCCGGGTTCGTTAGCAAAACTTGTTTTCCAGCCATATTAATGAACCGTAGAAATTCAATAATTATGTAACCGAAGATATAAGAAATAAATTTAAATTCTTTATTTTCGTCTCGCTCACCATAGATTAAGGCTGTCAAATGTTGCGATAATATTTTTCTTAGTTAAGCAAAAGTCCAATATACAACTGTAACTGTTTTTGCGGGGCTTACAAATGTAAAATCTAAATGTATATATGTATGTGTATGTAGGTGCATAAGCGAATATTACAGATATGCCGCACGTATAACCTGAACTAAAGAAACTCGTTCCTAGTTTGGTACCGATACTATTTCATCAATGGGGCCTGCTTCGCTACTCATGTTGCGGGTTCTGATGTAATAAGCTACTTGCTCGAGTCGATATGATAGATTATGTGTTTTTTTTTTAAATTATGTAATAAATATGAGTTAATGTCCTCATTTAATTATAAAATATAAATGGATAAACTTACAAATATATATGCAATCAAATTAGAATGCTTACTCGTGGATATAATATAAGTACTATACAAATATCGGGTGTTTTTTAAGAGCTTGAGAACATAAAATGATAATTCAAAACAGAAATATTGTTGGAATAAATTTTTGGATTTATTATAATCTGTTAGATAATTTCATGGCATTTATTTTTTGAACATGATATCTGGTACGACCATCGAAAAGTCAAATTTTTGACTGCTTTTTATCATAAATCTCGCCGTATGGTGGCTTATAAAGGGTTTTCCAATAACAGGTTTAACGTTTATGTTCAACAAAACGGCGCTACGTACCACACAAGCAACGAAACGGCATACCTTCCTCTGGCGTTAAAACGTTATTGAGCAGAAATATCAACACAGTTTGCCATTCTCAGCTGTCAAACCAGTTCTCATGCAGCTAAAAAACACCCGATATATTATGGCTCATAAAACCAAAATTAATGTAGGCCGACATTTCCCTCTAATTTGGGTTTAATGCGATTTAGGTGAAACCAAAAGATAAATTTAAAAACGAAGTACTTCATCTAATCCAATTAGTCCATTTAACATTTTTAATGTATGAGCGAGGCCTTTTATAATTTGCGACAAATAATGAAAACACAGTAAAACAATAATAAAAATGGTCTTATTGTTCTTTTTTAAATATTTTCCTTGAAAGTCAATATACTTCTGCATTCGCTAAAATCAATTTTCAAAATACTTTTGCCATTCAGAAGCGTATACCTCCAAAATGAGCTGTTTAAAGGCTTCGACAGCTTCTTCAGACGTTGAAAAACGTTGACCTCGGATTTTATGTTTAATGTCCGGAAAGAAAAAGAAATCATTAGGTGCCAAGTTAGTTTTGTAATTCGATCTTTGGTGTGCTCAAAAGCTCCCTTGTGTTAGCCGGTACGTAAAAGCTCCCATTGACTTGGTGAAAGGTTATTTGTCTTCGGCGGTTGGTTTTCTTTAATTATCCAAAAGCTTCTGGTAAACTTCAATCATTTGTTTGCACTCAGAATTGACTGTTTTTTGTTTCTCTAGTTTCTCTAGTGGTACAGTTGCAACATGACTAGATTTTCTAAAGAAAGAGGCGGCCATTTTACCATTCGCTATGAAGTGTTTCTTCCGCAAACAACTTTTGTTAAATTAAACACTCATTGGAACACCCATATCGTCGATTGCTGTTTCGTTACCAGTTCATGATTCAAGATTCATCACCTGTTATGGTGTCATAGATTTGCTTTGAATCACCCCGGCTGAGTTTCTTCAATATTTGTTTACACTAATCGACATAAGTCATTGTTTGAGCAATGACGCCATTGACGACCAAATGTTCATGTAATATTGAATGTATGCAGGTCCCACTAATGCCCAAGGGTGTCTCTATCTCGCGATAAGATCTAAGACGATCTTGTTAACAATTGCCACACAGCACTGATTGTTTGTGGCACAGCAACCGTTTTTGGACGATTTTCACACAATTCATCTTGCAAAGATCGACGGCCACTTTTCAACCCGTTGTACCAGCGTTTCCAGCTATGCGTGGTGCTTTAACGCCAAAAGTCGAAACAAGTTCATCAACGCACTCCTATTTCGATAATCTATGTCAAAAATCGTAATAAATCATGGCACGAAAATTTTCACGAGCTAATTCCATCAGAGTACAGCGCAATTTTTACTCTTTAGTATAGTCGAAGACATAAACGTCCTTACTATTTATTTTTAGATTTGTTTTCAACTCATGAAAATAATGTTAATATTATTGCGGGCTTAATTGGTCTTTGTCGGTTATCAATAGCGATGATATGCGGTGCAGAGCTGCACAGCCCAAGGCATATCTACATAAGTACATATGTATGTATGCTGTGTAATTTCAAAAGTAGGACACATTTTCTGAATTGTTATTTGTAATTAATTGTACGAATACGCAAGGGTATTTATCGCTGACTTAGTTTAAAAATCTTTATTTAATCTTCTAAATTTATGCGCTTCCTTCACTGTAAATTAAGATAATGCCAAGGTTTTTTCCCCATCCTCAAAACACTTGTTGAACTACATTTTCCAAACGGTTTTCAAATCACGCGGCCATTCACCTTGAATATGCACTCGAAACGATGGTCCTGAAGAGGTTTTTTTGGTTTATTGAATAGCCAGAAGTCACACGTAGCCAGTCAGGAGATAGTAATTGGAACTGTATAGGCTGACGTTTTAGTCAAATGATCACAAGCGTTGAATTAATTTTAATAGAACCGATTATCGGAATTTACCATTCGGAATTCAGAGAGAACGTAGGTTCGAATCTCGGTAAAAGACCAAAATGAAGAAAAACTTTTTACTGACAGCGGTTGCCCCTCGACTGGCAATGAAAAGGCTCCTCATAAAAAAAAATATCTACCGTTCGGAGTCGGCTTGAAATTGTAGGCCCGCAGTTTGTGGAACAACATCAAGACGCACACAACAAATAGGAGGAGGAGCTCGGCCAAACATATTTATATATAATTATCGTCATATGGATCCTTAAAAGTCTCGAAAAACTTACATTAAAAAAAAAGTGTCAAGCCTTCGATTAAATTTTGAACTCCTTTGGAAATTTGTTATGCCTTTTTATTGCTTGTTCACAAAAAATTCTCATATCTTTTTGGCGACTTTGTCAAATGATTTTTTACAAAGTCAATAATATTAGAGGTATTTAGAACCCCAATTGGGTCGACAAATAAAAAATGCTATTGACTTGTGTGCAAATTATTCGCAGTTACCAAACTGTAAATAGTAATGTGAAATAAATAATTGCCGTTATTTATCAACGAAAGGAACTTTAATATTTTAGAGAAATAATAAAGGGGTTTCCAATAACAGGTGTTATTTAGATTAGATTAGAGATGATTAACGATTTTTTATGGCCGGAATTGGATGGTATTGATCTGGACAACGTTTATTATAAGTTTCCGGACCGTGTTATCTCTCGAAGAAGTGATCACAATTGGCCATCGCGATCTTGTGATTTAACATCTTGTGACTTTTTTCTTTGAGGCCACGTGAAAGAGAAGGTCTACGCCAACAGCCCAGGGTCGATTCAAGACAAGAACAAGATGGAATTCGTGACGCTATCGAGGACATAGGGCATCCACTTTGCAATTCGGTTATGGAAAATTTCACGAAAATAATATTGTCCTGTAAGGCCGTGATGGTCATTTGTCGGATGTTATTTTCCACTATTAACGGGATACCTTCCTCTTTATAATGAAATAAACATCCGATCATTTATATTAAAAAATAGCATTTTTCTTTAAATATCAAAATAACACCTCTGTTTGTTATACCATCTCATCGATCAACTCTTGCGACTGATTTTTTGACTAGAAATCGCAGTCCTATGACTTCTACCTATTCGGAAAATCGCATTTGGCCATGAAAGGAAAACGTTTTGCGTCCCTAGAGGCCATCCCAAAGGCTTGTACCGACATTCTGAAAGACATTCCGGTCAATGACCTGAAAGACTCTTTGGAAAACTTTTAGATCGCGTATCGAGACCAGTGTATCGAGGCCAGAGGGGACTATTTTAAATAAATAAACTCGAAGTTATCAGAACAAAGCTTTTTTCGTTTCTATTTTAGCTCAGTCTTGTTTATTTTGGACTTCACCTTGTATGTACTACTATTTATTTGCTATCAGCGCACTTTTTTACGGCTTTGCTTCCCCTGCGCATACATTTGTACAGTCTGTCTAATAGAAGCGTGACCGGCAAAATTCTGCGTTAGAGTTCGTTATAAAAATATTTACATGCTGCTAAATAGGCGTATCCTTGCCGTAATGCGCTTTGTGCAATTTGTTAATTTTGTGAGAAATTTAGAAAGCGAATGTTGTTTTTACAAAGTGAGTTCCGCGTATGAAACACGATTTGAAACAGTGTTCCTATGCATAGTGCACACCCTAAAAGTGTATTATATTAAAATTCTGCATGACTTCGTCAAATAGCAGCCGAAATTGATCATTAAAAATATCAAATTTTCGCGTTCTGGCCGTACATTTGAGAAGAATATCACTTCGAGTGTTATCAATTCTTACAAATGTATTTGCCGACAAAAGGAAAGCGAAAAACTTCTCAGAGCCTGAAGGAATATTTTCAATACAATAAATCGGATTTACAAAAAAATTTAACCGACTTCCATATCCCACCAACTGACGAGTATATTTAACATACATATGTACATAAGTTTGTACTTTCATGTCAATCACTTTGATAACCCTAAATTTGTCGCACAGTTACAGTATTTCAAAGTCATGATTTAATACTTAAAGAAATAAAAACTTATGGAGTGAGCTAAATGCACAAGGCAACTTAAATTCGAATCAATTAGCCGACATGAAAATGATGCTGCTTTCGATTACAAGTTCATAATACCTATATGTAAATGTGGTCACAAGTAATAACGGCTTAAGTAGAAAATCATATGTTCGCCAAAAACCATTTGTTGCGACGAATGAGTTGGCAGCCGATAGGGCCCGGGTTCGACACGCTCGGGCGGCACGTAACCCCAAATGATGGAATAGTGTTTTTTCTAATAGCGTTAACGCTTCGGCAGGCCATGGGAAACCTCCGAGTGTATTGCTGGTATGAAAAACTTCATGCTCTTCATAAGAAAACATTTGCCATTCCGAGGCGGTGTAAAACTTGAGTGCTAGTCCATTCCCCGCTGAGGATCTTGATAGAAAAGCAGTATCGTATCTCAGCGGAATGACTAGAATCGCTTTACTCTTGATCAGCTTTGGGGAATATTTCAAGCTTATTTTTAATATTGTGTAGCCCAAAAGTGCGCTCGTTGAAAAGAAGTCAAAATCATCTTTTCAGTCGAAGCGAATTTTCATCTCGGCGACTTTGTTAGCAAGCAACACTGCCGCATCGTGAGATCGAAAAACCGGCTCATGGTCATTGAAAAGCCAATGCTTTCTCAGAAAATGGCAGCTTGCTGTGGATTTTGGAGCGGCGACAATATTGGCCCATTTGTTCTTTGAAAATGGTACTGGAAACGAACTTTCGGCCAACAGTGAGCACTGCAGAGGTATGTTAAACGTTTTTCTCGTTTTCGCGGCCGAAAATTGGAAATATGAACTTGGATGATCTGTGGCCTCAGCAGGAGGCCACGCAGCACATGTCCCAATTGATCTGTGTGAGCCATTTCGGTAATCGTGTTATCTGCCGTCTCGTCGATGTGAACTGGCCACCTCAAAGGTACAATTTGACGTTGTTATACTTTCTTTGTAAGCTGCTGTGAAGGACCGATATTACGTGAATAATCTTTAACGTTTGAAGCCCTTGAGCTGGATATCGAGCAAGCCATTTGTGATATAGAGTCAGAAACCGTCACCAAAGTCTTTGAAAATTGGGTTAACAGGAAGCGAGCCAATCAAGACAGCTACGTAAATGAAATTGTGCTGCATAAATGAGGGGTATGTTTGCTATTTCGAATAAGCTAACAATATATCGGGAAAATTATATTTTTGTTAGTTTTTTGGGATTTTAAAAAGAAATCCACTACATAAACAACCCCGCAATTTTCTTTTCGAATAACTTTTTACTATATAAAAAAATCATTTTGAGTGATGGAAATCTTTGCTTGTCTGTTTGTATACTGCAGCTGTCCAATTCACAAGTGTCAACTATGATTGACGTACGACGCCATTTGCAAAAATTATAACTCTTCCAATAAGGTTATTAGTTTTGCGCCACCTTGTACATATGCATAGAATTTTATTAGTAGAATGTGGTAGACTCAATTATTTCCTAAGTTAACTTAGGTGATTACTGCCTGCAGAAACAAATGTAATAAGGAGACAAAATTCTAGCGTTCGCAGAATTTCTATTGAAAAAATTTCATTTGAAGGCAGACACTGCAAAAAGTACGATGCTAACTAAATAAGCTGGCGATCTCTAACCTTAATGAAGGGTGTCAATGGACCCAGGCAGTTATCAGCACGAATTTGAAATTATTGAACTATTATATACATATATGTAATAGATATAATATATAAATTTAGAAATCGTAATGAATATGCCCACCAATGATAATGCAATAAATGATCCTATCGCTTCATTTGTTCACAAATCGTAGACAGACAGTTTGCTTTTATGAATAAAAATAAATTAGTTTGACGATCAGCTGACAAATTTTTATGGCTTTATGCTTCGCCAGCCGTGATAGGAGCTAATAAATTTCGTGTATTTTCAAATGCCATGTGAAGATCGTGTGATTCTGTCTATTATTTTGTTTTATTATGATAATAAAAAATCAGACTATTTTAATAGTCGCATTGTGGCTGACGTTCTCTTGCCGGTAGGTAATTTAATGCGCGAATTGGTTGACTAAATGCTTCTTAAACAAAAAAGTGTTCATGGGAATAGAATTTCGACTCATATTGAAATGCACATAATCATAAACATACATAAGTATACATTGTGCTTTAATAGAAAAAATCAAATTCTGGTAGCATAAGCAAAGTTGGTACTGGTTAGAAAGGCGTTGGCTATTGGACCGCAAAAACAATAAATTTCGTAAAACAATAGCATACAGGCTTTCACCTCGGTTCTTAAGCCTTCCGCACGCCGTTGAGCCCTTTATAAGAAAGGGTTTTTTAGTTGCATAAGAACTATCAATATCGATAACTATGGCTCGACAGCTGAGAATGGCAAACTGTGTTGACCTTTCTGTTCAGCCAAGGATTGGCAAGTCATCATGAATCGTTTAACGTCAGCACAATGCTTCCAAATTGTCGAAGTGTTGAAGAAAACGCCGAAATGTCGATTCGTTGTCGTTTCTAACTTGTTGGCCTTTGTCCTTTGATTACGTGGAAAATTTTATGTAAGGATTGTGGCGTATGTGCCTATCGTATCTTATCAGTCAGATTTATTGGAAAAAATAGTGGAAAATTGGAATAGCAAGTCAAGCTCTTAGAAAACGCCCGATATAATTTTCGAGCACATTCCTTACTGACTATCTGAAGCTCTTCGAACACATTTGCTTCGATCTCCCTTTTCTTCTTTCAGAAAACATATTCGTTTTCTTTTTCAACTTCTGATCAGGGTTGCATCCATTTGGTCCAAATGCACCAAATTTGGTACCAATATGGAATGTTCATGGGAACAAATAAGTTTGATTAAGAATGTTCTGCTTAAAAATTGTGTTTCACTTCCCTATCCTCTCCCTTTGATCTGAAATAGTTCATTATCTACAGATAATTTTATGGATGAGCGGAAATTACCTTTCTCCGCAGAAAGACGAGGAGGCATTGTTTTAGTGGCCACACCACTCAACGCAGTAGCTGTAATTGTGAATGCATTTTGAATCCTACCTCACTCACCAAAACCACAAATTTTTAAAAGCGGATATAAGAATGATTGGAGTAATTATAGGCCTATTTCTAAGCTTTCGACTACCTCTAAGTTATTTGAATGCATTGTGAAAGATGAGAAGTTTTTGCGGTTAAGTCTATTTAGTCCTAACCATCACGGTTTCATCCCTGGTTGATCGACTGTTTCAAATTTTACTGTTTTCTTAGAAGATTGCATATCAGCTTTTCGGAAAAGCTCTAAATTCTCAGGCTCAGAATTCTCTAAGGCTTTTGACAGATTTTCGAATTCAATCTTTGTTAAGAAATTAGCATTGCTTAGCTTTCACTCCATATTTCTCCGTTAGTTGCAGTCCTACTTCTTGAATCGTAGATGCGTGGTTGTCGTTGACAATTATCAGTAATTTTCTTTTATCGTATCAGAGGTATTTTGGGTCCGGCGACCGCGGTACATGTACATGAACATCAAAAATAGAAAAAGTTGTTTGTAATAGCGGTCGTCGTTCGGTAGGCAATGGGAAACATCCGAGTATATTTCTGCCATGAAAAAGCTCCTCATAAAAAATATCTGCTGTTCGGAGTCGACTTAAAACTGCAAGTCCCTCCAACAACAACAGTAAGACACATTATGGAACAACATTAAGACGCACGCCGCAAATAGTAGTGGGAGCTCGGCCAAACACCTAACAAAAGTATACCGCCAATTATTTTAGTATTTTGGGTCCTATAAAAAACTGCCAAGTTCCTGCTCAAGATTAAAATTATGCCAAGTTTCTGCTCAAGATTAGAACTAGAATTGAACGTATCCAAAAAGTTTATATTGGCTTTGCTCTACGTTGCGTTCTCTTTTATAACCCATTAAATTGAAATTGATATTTGAAAAAGGCGAGCCAAGAAGCCTCGAGAGAATGGGGCTAAAACAGCTGATGGCTAACAAAAGCCCGAGAAAGTGGAAGTGTCTAGACTACGTCAAGGAGGAAGGAGAGTGACAGAGAGAGAGAGATAGGATAGATTAGCGACAGAGATAGCTAGTCCTGTGAGCAGTTTCTAGATTCTTTGGTAAATCTGCAAATAACTTCCCGTTTGAGAGAACGAATTTGACTCATTCTCATGACATCGGAACCCACAATTCGTAGACTTGCTTTAGCAAAGACAGGACACTCACAGAGAAAATGCTCAGTCCTATCCGGCTCCTCTAAGCAAGAGGGTTCTCAATGATTCCAAAGGTGGTCATATGCTGACCCCAAGGGTTGTGTCTTATAATAATATAAGTACTCATGGCCGCGTACTATTCTAGATCTCCGCTTATCAGTTTGAAATCTTAGCAATCTCGGCGATCTATTTTGCCTATATCCTTCGCCTTTCGGCTTTATTAAAGGTGTTGTGGATTGTCCCTCCCTTCTTGAGTGAAAATATCGAGTTTTTAAAAAGTTTTATTTTTCAAAAAGAATATTAAATTAATAGAGTTTCAGGAAATATTTGTTTTTCATGCATCGATATTGTTTCTTGTATATATGTATGTATGTATGTATTGACTTAGAGATAATTGTACATAATTGAAATTACGCATGCGATTGTCGCACTTAAGGGGTCTGGGCGACAATAACAATTTATTCGTTATATTCGTGTGAAGTTAAACTACATTAGTAGTGAGCAGATTAAATGACTTGTAGTATTTTATTTATTAATTTCTTATTATTGTAAAAGTTTTAAATAATGGAAATAGAATTTATTAAATAAAGGCACACAAATACATACATACATATATATGTGTATTTACATTTGCCTCATTGTTTGCTGATTGACGCACTTCGATACTTTACTCTATATATTTATACTTTTTAAAAGTTCTCATTACAATCGTACTTTACAATCAATTATTGTTGTATAATAAATATTATCGTTAATAAACACATATACATGCACACATAGTACATAGACATAAACATGTTCACATACTAGACAACGTATTTGCTGATATTTATTACAAGTATTTAATTAATATATAATTTTTCATTACTTCAGTTCCAAAGTTGGCGAAGATCACTAGAATCTATCGGACGTATCAATTTAAGTGAAACGTGCATAAATGCTATCGGCTCGAGAACAGTTTTTCACGTCTTCCACTATGCCGACATCGGCATTGGGGCTGGGCATTGAAGTCGTTGATGAACAACGGACAACTCCTGTATATAACTCAACAACAGTGCCAATGGCCAATGTGAATGGTTGGAGAAATGGCGGAAGTGGTTTTGCTTCTACGGTTCCCACCAATACTGCCTCACAAACACCCGAGACCCATATGGAACAACATCAGATGAAATCGCTGCCGTCGAAAGGCAATAACAGTAATGGTTGTAACGGAATTGAGAAACACAGTGATGAACCTTTTTCGAATTTGCCTTCACGCCAGCCTGTCGATATAGAATTTAAGGAGCTCTCACTCACCGTACAAATGGGCTTCGGAAAAGGTAAAAAGGGAGGGAAAAACTAGATATTAAGTATAAGTGAAATATGTGTTAGTAAACAGAAAATTGAAAGAAAAATCTCTTAAACAATATTTCTTTTGAAAGTGTAGTGGAGTGGTTCACTCACAAAATTTTTGTTAATATGCGCATGAAATTCAAAACAGAGCGAAAATATGTCTGTAGTGAAACACACCACTAAACTAAGAACTTTTTGAGCAGAGAAAGAGTGACTAAATGTGCGTCCGTATACTTCAGTGATTACTGTACACTATTTAAGAAATGTTGAAGGATCCATTTTTGGTACCTTTGTTTAAAAATGTATGTAATCATTATTTAAATACGTCACATTAAAATATTTAAACTCCTTTTTTGAGTTCGCCCGATTTCAATGAAACATGCACCGATTTCAAAGAAACATCATCCCTTAGTGCAGAAATTTTAACCCCAATATGTAGGTGGCATGGCATCTGACATCTGACACCAAAAGATGAAAATCGATATAACTCTAAAACCAATTAAGCTAAGAATCTGAAACTTGGCACGAATGTATGAATTATATTTATATTGGAAAAAGGGGCCTGGAACCTTCCATACAAATTGAAATTTCCAAATCGCTTTCCTCCGGCACCACAAAATCTAAGTTATTGAAATTTGGCACAGTTACGCAAACAATCAATACCTGTCTTATGGTCAAAAGTGACAGTTATTGGAGAAGGGGACGTAACACCTTCCATGGCAAGTGAAACCTTCATAAAAATAGCTTTTCTCTGGTACTAAAATTGTATACAGTTACATAAATTACGAATGCCGTATTTAAGGCGAAAAGCATTAGACATTGGAAAAGGGGGCGTATCACCTCCCGTACAAGCTTAAATCTCTATAGAATAACTTATCAAAGGAAATTTCAAAATCTGGAAACAATTTTTATGGAAAAAAATTACATAGTACATATTTTATAAAAGGAAAACTTAAGAAAATGCGTTTGAGCTTAGGAATACCAAAGCAACTCTCTCCCATACCGAGTTTCTTGGTATTTGCCTAAATAATCATTATAATTACATACAGGTGTAGTATAGCTTAATTGGAATTGGATAGAAAACTACTACTCAGAGAATTATTATTAGTGGAATTTCGACCACGGGGGATACTAGTATATTTTACACATATGTATACCCAACGAAGCCAAAAAAAAAATGCAACTAATTTTTAAAATACCTTTTGAAATTTATCGGAATTTCCTAATGATCAAATTTTCAAATATTCAAACATAGCCCTTAAAAAAAAAGAAGCAACCCTTAAAGTGTAATAGAGTGGCGATATTAAATTCAGATTATTTCACGGCAAACTCATGACATTAGACCAGCAACAATGTTTTTCACCTTACCATGTCACGACAAACGCAAATAGAAAATAGAAAGAATATTGAACAGCCAACATGCAGTTGGAGCTAGAAGCATACGACGATGGTGCGAATGGAACGGCTTTTCGTCATGCCATTTTGTGCTGACATCCTGGTGCACGTGGAAAAAGAAAAAAAATCAAATTAGTTAATCTTTTTTTATTTGCCATCCTCAGTTTGTGGAGAAGTGTGTATATTTATACACAGAAAACTTATAAAAAATACATTGAAAAATAAATGTGAAATAAGAAAAATATTCAATATGCTTCACAAAAGGCGAATCTATTAAAGGTGCTAGCAGTAGGCCAGCTGATTTAATTTTTTTCTGTCGCCGTGTACATTCGGATGTCAGCACAAAATGACATGACGACAAGCCGTTGGATTCGCACCTTTGTCGTATGTTTCTAGTACTTTGTAATTTTTAATTTGAAAATTCAAATTTTGTAATGCATTTAAGTTCAAATTTTGTAATGAAATTAAATTCAAAGGTTATTAAGAACATTTTATAATTTTTCTCCCATGACAAATAAATTAATTTGTTTTCTACTTTGGTGTAACATTCCATCAAATGTTTTTATTGGCCTAGTGCCAACATCTTTAATGAACTCGCCTTGCCTTTAAATTTTTCATACAAAATTTAGCAATGCTGTGGTCAATTGAGACAAGAAACTGATGCGGGTGAATAATACTCGCAATATGATTTATTTTTATCTTCAGGGAAGCACTGGCTATAAGTAGTGTGTTACAGCTTTTGAAAATATAGGTACAAAACCCCAAATCTCTTGCACGCGCTCCCCGTTTTTTCATTTAATTATAGTATCATTACCGGATTACTAGCGATTGTCTTTCGCTTCTGAGTAAGATCTTAGTCAACAATTTTAATTGGATTTTTCTTAGTAATTATTACACTATTGCACATTAGCCTAATATTGTCTGTAAGAATATATCTATTGCAAGACCTTCTATACCAATAAAAAAATGCATCTTGTAATCTGTCTATAATGGCTATTGTAAAAATTTTAAAATCAAACTTATCAAAAAGTGATTCTTCCATTTGTACATACTTGGACTATTAAACATTTTTTTCTCAATTTTTAGTCTTGTCTAAACATTTACCTATGTTTTACAAGTTTCTACAATTCTCCAACTCCAATATTTGCTTCTCCAATTCCAAAAAATTAGCAGCACTTAATACATTTGAACAAAGACAGTTGAAATCATTCGAGCGCTTAAAATTAAAGTATATTATTATATTGAAAGTTAAGTCTCCAGCACATTAATAAGTTGCATAAAATGCGATTGCAAAGCTAGTACTGAAATCTCAGACAAGGTAGGTAGGTAGGTACATAGAAGTGGCAGTCGTTACCGATCCATTGTGATATCACAGTAGCGGTTTACCTGCTATTCCTCGTTAAACCACTTTGAGTTAAGTGCAAACCCATTGACCTGGTTGACACTTACATCCCTAAAGTCATCATAGCTAAAGTATCGAAAAGTAAACCTAGTGGCATGCCACGCAGGACAGTGACAGAGAAGATGTCTTTCAGACTCCTTTTCCGCCTCATTATTGCAACTTCTGTAATAGTCGAAATGAGGTACATTCACTTTTTGAGCATGTTGACCTACGAGACAGTGGCCTGTGATCAAAGCAACTAACTTAGAGACGTTTTTCCTTGGCCGATTGAGGAGCGCCTGATGTCCCATGATGGCCAAATAATTTTTGTAGCGTTACATGTCGGACTATCAACCCATCTCGTGTTGACTGAAGTGTCTTGTAGTTGTAGCAGTTTGTCGGTTGAGAGGGCTAACGACCATATTCATATCAAGAGGGCGGCGAGTGATCCCTCTCAAGTCTGCCTTACAATTTCCTTGGATGCGGAAATATTCTGCCATCTTGTTAAGAGATGTCCGGCATTTGCGAGCAATGATGGAATTAGTAACAACCCCACCAAGAGATTTATCGCTGCTTGGCTATCAGAATAAATGTAGATTTCTTTAATGGTGGTCATATTTTTGACTAACTAGACATCTACTGGCAAGAATTACTGCCTGAAATACGCTAAAGTGATTAGGCACGTCTTACAACGCTTACTTTTGGCTTCTTACAGTAGACGCCAAAGCCAACTTGATCCTCAAGCTTTGAGCCATCAGTAAAGAGCCATAAGCAATTTTATCCGACCAAATATACTGTAAAGCCACTCACGCCTAGCTGGAATTCTAGTACTAAAGAACGGTTTAAAATATGTTCATCCAAACAAATCTCGGATAAACAAGGCGAACTGATATAAACGTGGAAAAAAGAAAAGTAAATACATTCTTCAGTAAGAAGATGAAAGAGAAGAGTCGAAGCAGGTGGCTGAGAAAAAGGTGCACTGTTATGAGCTTGCTGAGTTTACGTGCAGCAGGCCAAAGCTCACAAAGAGCTGTAGAGCCAAAAGATGATGATGCTTATGAATCTAATATATCATAGTATGAAATGCAACACCAAAGCTGTGCCACCAAAGATTCCCTTCTATCGGGTGATTTTTTAGCTATTATCTTTTTAAACAGTTGGCTTAAACAGCTGACGCACGTTTCGTGTTTTGTTTCACTGTCAAATGTTGATAAAATCATCAATTTGATCCTATTGCCAGTAGAAAGGTGAATACATCCTTTGCTAAATTTGTTGTTGTGCATTTTCACGTATTTAAAAGTGTTTCTGCATATTTGTATAAACATACGTACATATATATGCACTTAATTGAGCTCCAATAATAAAATATGAGCAAAGCAATAATTTTCAAAAACAATAAATTCAGGCACATAAACGTATGTAGGCAAATTAATGAGAATTACATATGTTTATATGTATATATGGGGACCCGTACATACTTATTATCGCAGGTGAATACTTCATAACTTTGATGTGATCTGAACTTTGAAACCAATTAATCGCCTGTCTTACTATCCGTAAACTGCAAGATTTCGATTACTTACTTTAATGTATACTTTCGCTTGCATTTATTAATATTTTTTCAAACGCTGAACTTACTTCTAAATGTAAGTGGTTGTATAGTTTATAAATACCTATTCAGTGAAAATCTGAACTAGGGAACCTGAACTAAATTTTAGTGACGCACTTTGAATATAAATACATACAAGTAAATAAGTGGCTTAGATAGCTTCTTGCCATGGGATCTATTTATAATCCAATTTTTAAACTAACTAACAATTAAAATTTGTTTTGTAAACTTGTTTGAAAATTTAATTCATCTGTTTATCGCTTCTGAACATAGCGGGGTATGTAAAACTTAGATTACACATGTCGACCTCGACGTTTAATTCCACATGGCCCTGTTAGCTATTTAAAAAAGTAAGACATTTATTTTATAACATTTATTTATACTTTTTAGTTAACTTACATTCATAGTTATTGTTTAAATCAATGAATTTTAAAAAATGGACCTTTGTTAGCAACTAGTCGTGGAAAATAGGAGCAAGTACCTCGCACGCTATTTAAGTAAATTTCCTTAAGGGTGTTTCACATTTTATGTCCTCCAGCCATTCTTGCCAGCACAACTTTTAAGTTCACCTAAAAAATCTGAAACTAGTCGGCATTGTGGTAAAGTTAGGTTAGGTTGAAGCGGTTGTTCACTATGGACACACTCAGGCTCATAGCCCATTGTAATGCCGCGTGGTGAACTTCCCCTTAGCACTTCTAAAACCATTGGGTTTTTTTTTCTAATTTAGAATATCGCTGATTTCCACAGTACCGAGATCTGCCAATTCATAAAAATGGTTTACCTAAAATGGTAAATCTACACCTGAATAGAGCAGGACAATGGCACAGGAGGTGCGGGATCGTCTCTTCTTCTTTCTCATCTAGATAATCTCTGCAGAAGTCACTTAGTTGCAGGCCCATACTCTGGGCGTGTCTGCCTATTAGGTAGTGCTCTATTATAACGGAAATCAGTGTGATAATACTGCTTGTTTTGGCTTAGCAAAGGTTCTGTGCGTATTAGCATTGAAAGTCGGCCACAATTATTGGGCGACTCTGCTTTCCTCAAAAATAATTTGTTTACAGACCTGTAAGGGTATGCTTATGCCCTTGTCTGCATACTGATGAGTCAACTTGGTGCCAAGTCTCGTTAGTTCATCGGTCCTGGAAATACCCTCAAAGTCACATTGGCCGGGAACCAATGTTACGTTTAGGCTAAATGACTCATTTCCAAATATTTCTAGTTAATTAAATGAGTACATTTCTTGATTTGTATATTTTTAGGAGAGAAAGAGATTTTACACAATGTTTGTGGAAAGTTTCCCGGCAGTCAGCTAATTGCGATTATGGGCCCCTCCGGTGCGGGAAAATCAACATTACTTGATGCATTATCCGGCTTTAAAACAACAGGCGTTGATGGTTCTATCCTCCTTAATGGCCGGCGTCGAGACTTGCGTAAGTGAACATTACAATTATCCATAATTTTTTTAACGACTCAATTACCTTCTTGTTCTTCAGCTTCATTTCGCCGTATGTCCTGTTATATTACACAAGATGATCGTCTGCAGCCGCTATTAACAGTGAATGAGAATATGCACATAGCGGCGGATTTGAAATTGGGCCCAAATGTGACCTATGAGCAGAAGGAAGGCAGGGTTAGTTGAGCGCAAAAAAAAAATTAAGAAGATTAAACATTTTTGTATATTTTTTGAACTCTCATTTGGATACGTAGATCGAGGACATTTTGCTATTGCTCGGCTTGTATGAACATGACCAAACAATGACAATGCGACTCTCAGGTGGGCAGAAAAAGAGGCTCTCTATTGCAATGGAATTGATAAACAATCCGACAGTGATGTTCCTTGATGAGCCTACAACGTAAGCGAAATACTTTACTGATGCAACGTGTATACTTATCTTTGTATTTTTTTTTTTGTATAGTGGTTTGGACAGCAGTTCCTGTACAAAGGTGTTGGAGTTATGCAAGAAGTTGGCACAACAGGGAAGAACCATCATTTGTACAATCCATCAGCCAACAGCCAAACTTTTCCAGATCTTCGATCAAGTTTACGTGCTATCGGCTGGTAATTGCGTATACCAGGGAGGCGCAGAGAGATTAGTGCCATTTCTACAAAATGTTGACTTGCCATGCCCTGTATATCACAACCCCGCTGATTACAGTAAGTTTTGATTCACTTAAAAAAACACTGAACAGAATCACAGACTTATCACAAATACTGCCCAAAAAATTTGGAGTTCCCAATGCCGCACAATGGGGATTTTTCCACAAATTTTGTACAAAATTCCTAGAATAAATGTAAATGATCGTAAATGATTTTGGATGAGATTGCATAGGCCCGAATTTCAAATTTTATTTGGAAATCTAAGTACTTGCCGTGAAACTTCGTCAAACTTTTAATTCTCTTAGAGAAGCACGCTATCGTGACGGGTGGACAAAAGAGTTATACCACAAAAAACTTTAATACGCCCCAAAAATGCTCTAGAGAGTTGAGGTTCAGTGATTGGAGTGGCAAATAGAGCTGTTTTGGCACTCTATAAAGCAACTACAGTACAATCGTGATAGTCCGACATTTCTTAATCCGACACGTTCGGTAATCCGACAACCTCATAACGTCTATGGATGCAATTGGCATTATTTTATTTTGATCAGTCGTAGCAGAGCAGCAGAGGGGGATTGTGTTTTGTTTCCCGGTCACAACGTTTTTGTCATTAAATTTGAACGACGCCGGTTCTCTCGCGAATTCTGACGGTGTTGATGTGATTTTTTTCTGTCATTTTCATGTCGTTATTTTCTGATTTGGTTTTACTTAGTGATGGCATCGACGTCAAACAAACGTAAACATACAACACTTACGCTGAATGATAAATGGGCCATAATTCAGCGATACGAGCGTGGTGAAACACCTCTTCACCTAAGTGGGATCTACGGAGTGGAACCTTCGGTAGTCCGGAATATTTGATAATCCGACAACGAGTCGGTCCTGTATGTGTCGGACTATCACGATTGGACCGTATTCTTTTACTATACCTGTAAGGAATGTGTGCTTGGGGTTATTCTTCTGTTCGAAATATCATTACCGCTCAGGCTCAATTTGCTTGCTGATTATTTCAAATTTCCCTCCCAATTCCCAGTCCATAGTTGTATCTACAAACTCCAATTACCCCATTCACACGTACCCCATTCGCTGACGTACAGCCCCATCTCTTTACCGAACTACCGCCTTGTTTGACAATTGGCATACGATTTTTCAGTTGCAACTCTTCATTGACTTTGCGCCATATTTTCTGTTGTCCATCACAACCGAAAAAATTTAATTTACTCTCACCACTAAACAACGCATTCGTCCAGAAATCAGTCGATTTGTTGGTATAATTGAGTGCGAATTCAAGCCGTTTGTTTTCGTTACTTTTTCGGTACTCGTTTTTTCTCTCAAAACACTTCGTACTATTCTGACAATTACCGAACTTTCTGGTAGAATTTTCGGGCGTTTTCCTATTGGCTTGCACCTCAAGATCCTCGCACTCACGTATTTCGGCCTCTCTAATACTCATTCTGATAAGACGTCTTTCTACCTCTTTTAGCTCCCGACCATGTTGCGTCCAATCGCAACGTGGCTCTATCCTTTCTTTCCCCGTCGTACCATTTGTTTTTTCGTGATCGGCAAAATCCGATTTATTCTTCGGCGATGGTACATTCTTTGCATAATTTTTTGCTGCACAAAGTCGGTTGCGTATTCTGATTACGAGATAATGATCCGAGTCGATGTTGGGTCCGCGAATCTCAAGTACATCTACAATACTAGAAGCGTGTGTTCCATTTATCGTAAGCCACGTTTGGTATATTTTTTTGTGCTGGAATCTGGTGCTGCAGACTACCATGTTTCGAGCTCCGGCGTAGTCGATCAGCGTCAGTCCGTTACCGAATGTTTCATTGTGCAGACTGAATTTCCCGACTGTAGGACCAAAAGTTCCCTCCTTGCCCATCCTGGCATTAAAGTCGACAAGCACAATTTGTTTGTCGGGTCGTGGCTATGGGAGAGAGCTAGCTATTTAAATTGTTAGGCAGGGTTTTGACGAGGCGCTAATATATCCTGAATTGGCTCCAGGTTTGTCGGCATTATTAGCGAATTCGCAAACACTCTATAGTTACTTTACTGTTACTGTTAGTTCTTCATCCATCTCCATTTTATCAAAAAATGTAATCGACTTCTGAGTGTTTAAGCAAAAATTACATTAATAAAAAATCATTTTTAGTTATTGAACTGGCTTGTGGCGAATATGGAAACGACAAAGTTGACATTCTTAAATCAGCTGTAGAGAATGGAAGTAGCCTAGCGTGGTTTGATGATCCCAGCTCCATTCTACGTGCCGAAGCGCTGATGCGCAAATACCCTATTCCCAAGAAATCGCAAAAACGTTCATTGGAGGATACGAGCTACATCAATCAATTATCCGTGTTGATGCGTCGCGGATATATAAAGGCGAGACGCGACACAACGTTAACACATTTACGTATCGCGGTTAATGTATTTGTGGCCATTATTCTGGGTTCATTATACACTGGTTCAGGCCGTGAGGGCTCCAGAGTCTTGGACAATTATAATTTGCTGTTTGCCATATTAATTCATCATTCAATGACAACGATGATGTTGACTGTATTAACATGTAAGTATATTTGTACATACATATGTATATACTGAAAAAAAAAATATAATAATGTTGATGTTTGCCCTTTTTATTATTTCTATTCAGTCCCAATAGAGATGTCGATATTGCTGAAAGAACACTTCAATCGTTGGTATTCTCTAAAGGCTTATTATACGTCAATAACGTTGATCGATCTGCCCATATCTGTAAGAAAAAGATTTTTTAATTAAAAAGTTCTGGCAATATTATTTAATTCCACCGTTTGTTTCAGATTATTGGTTGCCTGCTTTTTACCATTATAATATATTTATGGAGTTATCAACCAATGGAGTGGATGCGTTTTTGGATGTTCTTTGCTATGAGTTTGCTGACTGTCTTTGTTGGTCAAAGTTTTGGATTGATGATTGGTGCTTGGTTTAGTGTTGTGGTTAGTATAATGCAACTATAAGCGTTTTTCTACATTTTTGAAGTCTCAACCGTTAAAGTCACATATATTAAGGCCTAACACCCCTTTAACTTCAATTCCAATTCAACTGCAAGCAATTTCAAACCAATGCACTTCATTCGATAAGCCGATAGCTTGTAAAGGGTCTTTCAAAACTTGCGCATAGAAGTTGTTTTAAAATAGAACATGTAGAAATTTAGATTCTTTCAAGTTTCCCCTTTTTTTGTCCAAGATGTGGCTCTTAACAATTTTACTTGAAAAGTTATGATTGTTTCCAGGGAGAAACAAAGGGCCAAAACAAATACTTTCCATTCAGATTTGTTCTGCGCCAGTCTCTTAGCTTCATTCCAGGTTAAATTCATGGCGCACGTTTGCAAATCCAACAATCGTCTTCAAGTGTTCGTTGGCCTTTCTCGTCTACTTGGGGATTCCACTCAATAGCGGCTCTTGTTAAGTCGACATATTGTCTACGAAGGACCTGACCAATCCAACCCCATTTTTTCTGCAAATCTCAAGGAGTATTGGGGTTTGCTGAGTTGTTCTCCACAGATCAGCATTCAAGATTGTGTTTAGCTAGAAGATTTTCAGGATTTTGCGCAGGCATCGATTAGTGAAAACTTGCAGTACATTTTTATCGGCCGCTATTGCAGTCGACGCTTCACAGGCATAGAGTAAAGATGATCTGACATTAGCATCAAAGATCCTCAGCTTTGTGGCTGAAAAATTACATCATTTAAATGTCCACAGGTAAAATCCACCAGTCGATTCGTAAAGCAGCAGCAATATTCTCAACAGAACGTCCAGGTGTTGGTCTGCCAGTTTCTTGAAATTTTTCACCAATAAATGGTGGCTATTTCCACCACAAAATTAATGAATTTTTCGATATGCTGTTCTGAAAGACAGACCATTTTCATTATAGTAGTTTCAATAATTTTAACGCGTTATTCTATCGTGTAAAACTTTACATCTGTGTACTTGACAAATGTCAAAGATTATATAAAAAAAGCTACCGTCTAGGAATTATTCACTAATGGCATCTAAGCGTCACTTTTGAAATACCCTTTACATATAATAGCACATCATATTGATAGTAATTTGCATTACTAGGACGAAATTTTCAGGAAATTGCGGCACATAAAAAGGGCGATCTATACTTATATAAAATTAGCAGTCCATCTTATCTCCAGACAAGCACTTCTAAGTTTCTTTAAGATAACTCCATTATTGTCGTGGTTAACTCTTGTATAGCCGGAAGGACTATAATTTTAAATTCACATTAAAATTACACCAAAAGAAATGCGTGTATAAATTTCAGGTATACGTTTTTGAAGTAAGTCCATGTAAACAATTTCCCTAAAGTGACGGAAAACTCGAGAAGAGATAGCCACCTCAATCTCCAACACTTGCTTGCGCAACATCTTTCAAAGTAATGCCGCATAATTTTCGCACTAATAAAATAGTTTGGTTGTAAAATTGAAATAGGCGCTTATATACGATAATTCTCGTAAAAATGGAAAAAGTGAAATTGGTGTGCCCATTAACACTATTTCTACCAAAGGTGTCAATAAAAAACCTTTCAAATGTATCTTAATATTATTCTCTGACTGTGATCATATTCTCTCAATTCATGTTTTGACTTTTTATATAAGAACTCTAAAATTTATTTGGCAGTATAATTTTCATTCAGCTGGTGCTAGATTCGAATATATGTACGTACCTGATATAAATATTACTACCTCGGGGTGTCTTTTTGATACCTCAACGATTTTACAACATTTTCAAATTTTAAAAAACCTTAATATTGAAAGTACTGGCAGCACCATTTCGATTCCAACTTATAGACAAACTTACACTATAATTCTAGGAAAATAGGGCAGTTTTCGTTAAGAAAATCAAGGAATTGTTCGTTATAATTTTTATATTCGGTTGCTGGTTGCAATATTGCATTTTACTGCAGATCATTGATAAGTGATAAGTTCTTGAAATAATTGTATTAAGTAGTTTTTGAGTTTTGCTGCATTTGCGCAGTGACTTCAATTCAGATACAGTTGTGTAGAATTTCTTGAAAGTATAATTTCAGGTGTGTAAATAGGAATTGTAATTTATATCTAATCCCAAGCTTGTCCGGAATTTCAAAAATTAGGAAGCTTGTTTGCAGATTGATGAAGGCCCACAATCTGAAACAGATGATATGTCTGAGTTTACCGAAAGTGACCATGAAATTTATAGCGAATATGAAAATGAGTCGTCGAACAGTGAACAAGAAGAGAAAAATATTTTGAATGCAAGTAGGAGGCGAAAAGAAATAGGTTGATAACAGAAGTTTATTAAGTCAAAATTTTCCAATGTATATTTCCGCAGTTATTTGCATTCAAATGCAAATGTGTCAAAAGACACGTTTTGGCTAAATACATTTTCTGCGGTCATTTTCAAAGCTAAGACCAAATCCAATGCTCTATTTGATAAAGTGGTTTTGAGACGGTACCGCAAGCACTAGTGAAATATAGCATTAGTTGATTTCAATTTAAATTTTCGTTTTCTGGAAAGTGAGTGTTAGTTTGGGTATCACAATTTTTGCGGAAGTCATCTTCAGATAATGAAAAGTTAGTTGGCCAGACTGGCTAAATTCAATTCCACTCATTATTATGAATATATGCATGTATGCACGTCTAGATCGTTTCCGTTAGACTATTACAAATACGAATTAATGTAAACGAAATTATGATCCCTAAGGTACGGATTTATTTGAGAAAATATTTGCATGCAAAAGCAGTACATTTAACATAAGAATTAATTTATTTCTAAAATATTAAAGTATTAGAGATATAAGTGATTGGGGCATATTAAATATTGTCTAAACTCAAATTACGTCTTAGACACGTCAACCACTACTAGGGCAAATAGGTAAATTCAAGGAGATAATAACGTAAAAATATAGCATTTTGAAAAGTTACATGTAAATTGGGGCACCCAACGATAGCCATCCAATTCAAGTGACTATACCACATGCCGAAAAACTTCATTTGTCTTCATGTTAATACTCAACCCTTATCATGTTGATACTCAATACTTTTCTCCGTAGAATGGCACTTTCCTGGCACCTGTACTCACTATTCCCATGATGATGTTCGCCGGATTCGGAGTTACTCTTCGTGATTTACCCAGCTATTTGAAATGGGGCAGTCATATCTCCTATCTGCGATATGGTCTGGAAGGGTTTGTTGGCGCAATTTATGGAGAAGGCCGCGGTGTATTAGATTGCAATGAAGCTCCCTATTGCCATTATAGGTAAGTACTCTATTACATTAATGCAAGTGTACAATCCATTCTAAATGGCGTTTATATTTTTCTGCAGATATCCAAAGAAATTCCTTGAAGAGATTACAATGCGTGGTGATCAATTCTGGAACGATTTTATTGCTCTGTGTGTTATTACTTTTGTTTTTAGAATAGTGGCTTTTGTCGTCCTTAAAGCGAAGATACATTCTGTAAAATAAGTTTGGTTTTTTTCACATTGTTATTTTTATTTCCTTTTATATATAGTATTTAATTTCATATGTAAGAAAAAAATACGAGAACGAAAGTATTTCAAAAAAATACGACTATGTTTTACAGTAAACATTTTGACTATTGTTTGTATTCCTGAAATATTGTATGTGAATATGTGTGTTAACATAAGACTTTTTAAGCGATCAAATACATTTTATTTAAAACGGTAATTAGCTCTAGAAGAGTAATTGAATAGGTGATTTAAATGCCATTTTGTAGTTTTAAAATAAAAAATTTTAAAAATCATCAAAGTCAGAAAACTTGTTTTCTTATGACCGCGCCCCATGATTCAATGATAAAGGGTTTGTTCAGTAAGCAGCTTTCTCGTTCCCTTTCGACAAATCGGCTCCCTTAGCAAGACACTGGTTTGCTCCAGAAAATTTTGAGTAAAAGTGGAGGAAAAGTAAAATTTGTAGAAAAAACATTTAATTTTCAAATTGGTCTGCTTATGAGCAACAACCCGCTAAAGTCAGGACATTGATAGAGTGATTGAGGCAATCCGAGATAGATAAATGGCGAATTTAAAAAGCTTTATTTCTTATGATGTGGTGATTTAAAAGGAATTCATGTTTTGCAAAGAGCATTTCCCAAACAGTTACGACAGGGAGAATAATGGGATAGTGACGATACAATCGATAACATTGCATTCCTCATTATAAGAAAGTTGATATTGACGGAACTTGTTTCCAATGGATGGATGAAGTGTCCAGAGGAGGTTTAGCGAAGTACAGTACCATCATAAAAAAGCTCCTCATAAAAACCATCTATCTGTCTTTCGGATTCAGCTTAAAACTGCAGGTCCTTCCATTTGTGGAACAACTACAAAGCGCGCGCTACAAATAGGAAGGGGATCTCGGGCCAAACACGTAACAGAATTGTACGCGCCAAATATTTATTTATTTTCAACGAAATAGTTTCATATTAGCGAAACTTTGCAACTTCGCGATCGGTTATAAATTAAAAAATTAATTCACAAAATAAATTCTTGGATTAAGTGAAATAATTTCTTGTTTTAATATCAGACTTGGCAATTTCCGCTAATAACTCCTATTTGTAACATTATTTAAATTCAAATATTAATTAAAATGTATTTCTTAAACCGTTCGCAGTTTGCTTCCATTTAAGAAAAAAAAATACTTTTTTGCTACCATTTTTACCAAAAAAGATTTTATTTGTTCCCCTTTATTCACCTTCTTAAATACCACCTTTTGTAAGGGAGTGTCAAAAATCGAATGTCCTTTAATTATGGAATCATGACCGCGCCATACATAAGCAAGCAATGACAACTTGCGGAGTGTATTTTTGCCTTTTTATGAGAACCATTTGCTGTGCTAGAAGCTTCTTAATGCTATTGGCAGATCAATTACTTATGTATGTGTGTTCTTTATAATATATTAGAACGAATAATGTATTTTTCTAATAAGTGTAAGGTGATTGCGATTAAACTTTAAGCTGATTTAAAACTGCTCCCTTAGTTGCCAAAGCCAGCCTGAGGTCTCATTTTTTCGACACAATGTTGCAAGTACTGCTTGATGTGGCAAAGAAACTGCTTTGAACAAAGTTATAAAGCTGCAAATTTCGAAGTACTTTTAGCTAGTAACTTTTTATTTTCAAAATTGCTTTGAGGTTTAATTTTCTGAAACTATTTTTTGACTATTCACATTGGGATAAAATCATGAATCAATAAGTATTATACAGGTGATTGAGCACTTTGCCTCTGGCTACTTATTAAAATAAGCTTAGGAAAAAACTTAGCAGCCAATACTGTTTTTGTTGTGCTACAAAACGTGGGCAAAAGAGGGCTTTAGGTTTTTTGTCATTGAAACCAGGCGAAAGCCTCGCTTATATCACTTTTCGGCGATGGATCTCGAGATCGAGCCAGATTGGAAGAGGGCAAAGTTGGCTAGTGAAGCTATCGAAATTTTGCATTCCTGGAATGAAACCGAGACGGAACATCCTTCGGTTGACACAAATCTTTGTGAAACTGCGAGATTTTGTATTTAGGATATTCATCTTTCTAAAGCCTGAAAAAAGCATAGCAAAATTCGCAACATTACTAAATCAAGCTTTATAAACAAAAATACCATTAAATATAGTACATATATAAATAGCTTGGTAACTAGGCATGCATTGTCAATATACAGTCACTCAGACCTATTTTGATACAGTTACGATGTTCGTATTGGCTTCGCGCTATAACCCATGGGCTGAAAAGTCCCGGGCCTAACACATAGATGGCACTAGTTTTATTGCATTCACCTCTTTTTCAGTTAGTACTAACCTTAAAACGACAGCCGTTAAAATTTCAAGATTTCTATTCATTAGTTGTTGAATTATTGTGCCAAGAGTGACGCTATTTTTGTTATTTTCACAACAATGGATCAAAAAGAATTTCGAGTTTTAATTTTGCACTGCTTCTAGATGGAGAAAAAATACCGTTCGAGCTAAGCAATGGCTTGAAAAGTGTTATGGGGACTCCGCTCCATCAGAAACAACAATAAAACGATGGTTTGCTGACTTCAAACGTCGTCGTAGAGACAAACGAGGCGGTAAAACCAGAAAACATAAAGAAAATCCACAAAATCGTTTTGAATGATCGAAAAGTGAAGTTGCGTGATGCCAGCTACGTAAAGATATCAAAAGAACGTGTTGGTTTTATTATATTGCATGAGAACATTTGGCTATGAGAAAGCTCTGTTCAAAGTGGGTGCCGCGTTTGCTCACTTTCAAGACTACGCACCATGTCACAAGCCAATCAAAACAATGGCAAAACGACTTCGACTTGCTCCCACATCCATCGTATTCGCCAGATTTGACTCTCAGGGACTACTGGCTGTTCGCAGGCCTAAAAAACATGCCGGTAAGTAATTTCGTTCGAATGAAGAGATTATCACTAGAGATGTCACGAATATTCGGCAACTATTCGGTACTCGGCCTATTCGGCCACTTTTTTTGCTATTCGGTATTCGGCCGAATAATACGTACTATTCGGCCGAACGCCGAATACCAAATCATGTAAAAAAGACACGTTATGTTACTCAAAATTATGTATTTATTTTCAAATTACAACACTTTAGTATTTAAAATTGATCAGTGGTAAGTTGTGATGGATAAAAACAAGCTTTTCAGCATTTTTTGGTAGCAAACGATTACGCTTTTCATCGTAAATGTTACCAGCCTCAGAAAATAACCTCTCACTATACACGCTACTTCCAGGAGAAGAAAGATAAACTTTAGCGAATTTCGAAAGGTTTGGGTAAGGTTTTACTTACTTGCTTTCTTTCCTTCTCCGCCTCTTGAGATCTTGATGCTACATAACAAACACTGGGCCAGTTTATTATTTTCACTACAAATCTCATAATATTCCCATATGGGCGATTTTTTATTAACTGGTACCATTTTATAAGCTTTTTGACAAAAAAACAATTGAAAATGAATTTAGGAACAAACTTCTTAGCAAAATAGTAATTAAGTTTTATTTTATGTATTATTCAACTAACAAAGCGTTCCGTGACATGATTTACTCGCAATTAACTCCCGCACTGTGTTGTGTTTGCGAATTGTTTTATTGGTTGCGTGCGACTAACAGGTTGCGACTTGTCTTATTCCAGCTAACGCGCCCCCGACAAGCATGTATTTCGTGCCGAATATTCGGCGGCCGAATATTCGGCGCTTCGGCCGACAGCGTTGCCGAATATTCGGTATTCGGTATTCGGCCAATTCACTATTCGTGGCAACTCTAATTATCACTCAACCTGAGGCGTATTTCGAGGCAAAAGATAAATTGTTCTACAAAAGTGATATTGAAATATGAGAGTGGAGTTGGAATGGTTTCGTTTTCTTTATGGAAATTGCATTGACAAATAAAGCTAATTTTGAACAAAAAAAGGTGTTTTCTTCATTAGGGTCGTGAGTTTTCAGCCCATATGCTCTGAAAGGTCTGCCATCTAGTCCAAATAAGTTAATTTGTACCTCGTCTGCAACAAGTACGGTCCTCCAAAATGCTGGGGCTCCTTCTATTTAGATGATTACGCGCAAACTGTAATCTTTTATTTCTATTCCTTAATAATAATAATAATTGGCGCGTACACCTTTTTTTGGGTGTTTGGCCTACATTTTCAAGCCAACTCCGAGCGGCAGATATTTTTTTCCTCATTAAAATATCTGCCTTTCGAAGTCGGCTTGAAACTGTAGATCCCTCCATTTGTGGAACAACATCAAGACGCACACCACTAATAGGAGGAGGAGCTCGGTTAAACCCCCAAAAAGGGTGTATGCGCCAATTATATATATACTAGCAAACCCGGCCCCCTTCGCTGGGCACACTAAAATAGAATAGATATGGTTTAGAACAGAAAATATATGATTTTCACATTATTTATTTCTTTATTCTTTATTCAAGCGCTTTGGCATAAACAATATTTTTTGTTTTTCTATTTGTTTTTGAGTAAATATAAAATATAAATTGAAAATCAGGAAAAAAGAAGATTGTTTTTAAATTTCAAATCAATGCATATGAATAAACAATCGTCTTTTTTCCTGATCATCCATGAATTTTTCGTTTCAACTTATATGTTTTATTAAGCATTGGAGCTTTTTTAACCGTTATCCATTTATATTTTTCAAAAAAAAAAAAACGAAAGAAATTTTTTTTCACGAACACATAATTTCATTCGGATTTCACATTAAATTCTCAAATTTCGTAAGAAATTATTCACTGTTCCAAAATCCACTCCAAAAAAATTCACAAACAATTTTTACATGTTGCACTTACGTTTTTTCCTTATGGCATCCAAATCAGAAAGAAATATTGACACATTGTAACTCACACTGTCAATTTGACAGTTCAGTTCCGCCCCAAGCGTTAAAAAAGTAAGCGACATTATGGCTGGTTCAAAAGAACGCTGTACCCGTTGCCAGTGCTCCGAATTACAACCAAACTTTACGAAACCCATTTTCAATACTTACTTAACAATGTGCGTAAGTTTGGTTTAATTCGGTGCAAAGACACGGCGGGTCCACGTTTTGGCATATATTTCGAGACCCTAGTCATCAATAGGTATGAAAATTACCCCGTATTAAAGCACTTATCAACAGCTTTCATTTGATACCCATAATGTACACACACAACCAAAGGTTACCCGGGTCCACGTTTTGACCTATATCTCGAGACCCCAGTCACGGAGCGGCATGAAAAATACTCTGTACTAAGGCATTCACCAACAGCTTCAATTTGATATCCATATTGTACAAACACATTCTAGGCTCCACGTTTTGGTCTCTATCTCGAGACCCTAGTCACGGAGTGGCATGAAAAATACTCTGAACTAAAGCATTCACCAACAACTTCCATTTGATACCCATATTGTACATACACGTCCGAAGGTTACCCGGGTCCACGTTTTGACCTATATCTCGAGACCCTATCTACCAGTAGGTATCCAAACTATACGGAAACCATCTTCAATACCTCCTTAACAATGTGTGTAAGTTTGGTTTAATTCGGTGTAAAGACACGGCGGGTCCACGTTTTGGCATATATTTCGAGACCCTAGTCATCAATAGGTATGAAAATTACCCCGTATTAAAGCACTTATCAACAGCTTTCATTTGATACCCATATTGTACATACACAACCAAAGGTTACCCGGGTCCACGTTTTGACCTATATCTCGAGATCCCAGTCACGGAGCGGCATGAAAAATACTCTGTACTAAAGCATTCACCAACAGCTTCAATTTGATACCCATATTGTACATACACATTCGAAGGTTGCCCGGGTCCACGTTTTGACCTATATCTCGAGCCCTATCCACCAATAGGTATCCAAACTATACGGAAACCATCTTCAATACCTTCTTAACAATGTGTGTAAGTTTGGTTTAATTCGGTGCAGACACGGCCGGTTAGCGAACACACACAAAAAGTTGACTTTATTTTATATATAAGATTTTTTTCAGTTTGTGTCCGAAAAATCCAAATATCTTACGGAACCCTATTTTTTTCCAAAATAAAATGTAATCCATGTTACTCCTGGATAATGTAGTTTTCTAATGGTGAAAGAATTTTTAAAATCGGTCCAGTAGTTTTTGAGCCTATTCGTTACAAACAAACAAACAAACAAACAAACAAACAAACAAACAAACAAACAAAGTTTTCCTCTTTATAATATTAGTATAGATATATATATATATGGGGCATTCTTCGCCAACCGGACACCCCCATCTGCCCAGAACAGTTTTTATAAAAAAAATTTTCCCTATGCCGAAATAAAAGCTTATGTCATGTACTTTAATTTGTCATGTGGCACTTTTTAAATATTCAAGATGGACCTACTTTTCTAAAGGGATTAATGCATCGATCTCTTCTCGATTTTCCCGACATTTTTTAGGCGATAATAGTTCTGAAAAGAACTGTTTGACAGGTATTAGATATTAATTTATTCTTTCAGAATTTTTTATAATAATCTCCAGACAGTTTAACGATTAAGACATATACAGAACTTGTGCTGTCAATAAAACTGTTAAACAATGTTTTACGAAGTTTAGCGATATCGACAACAGATGCGATAATAGTTCTAAAAAGAACTGTTTGACAGATTTATTTTTAATAGTTTATTCGTTTAGGCTTTTCTATAATTTGTTAGAATTATTTCTGCACCGTTTGACATGTGAAATACATCAAGAACTAGTGCTGTTAATGAAACAGTCGAACGTTGCACCAGAATCTCTCTCTCTACTTTTCTTAACAAACTACTTCATTTTTTTTGGTGTTTTCCAACATATTTGTCAATATTCGTCGTCCATCTTGAATATTTAAAAAGTGCCACATGACAAATTAAAGTACATGACATAAGCTTTTATTTCGGCATAGGGAAAATTTTTTTTATAAAAACTGTTCTGGGCAGATGGGGGTGTCCGGTTGGCGAAGAATGCCCCATATATATATATATATATATATAACTGTAAATTTCTAAAGTATTATATAATAAGTACCATTTCTGATAAAATACTTACACGTTTTAATTTTTATGACAAGCAACACGCTATTAATTTTGCCGCTTCTAAAGCCATATCCATTTTTTAAGCGTTTAGTAGTGTCGTTAAAAAGCTAAACTAAAGTTACGAATTTGTTTAAAGATGACTTGGTTAAAGGCGGGGTTCTTGGTGACAAATTACTCGTTTCATTTCATTCATCTATATAGCAGTTCATTAGTGCAATAAGATCATAAACTGAACTTTTATGGATTACGAGAAATTATCTTTCACAAAATCGGCTCGCTTGAATAATCTGATTGTACCTAAATACAAATAAGTATTTAACCTCTGCAATAAAACAACTTCAAGAATGTTCTATTAATTCATACTTTCGTTAGCTCATACATTGTATTGTACTACTACTACATACTTAAATATGTCCTAGTCTACGAGTAGTATGCAACCATTATTTGCTTGCTATTGTTTTCATTTGCATTCACGTACAAATGCGTGTCGAATTTTATAAAAAGATGCATAGAATGAGATCTGTGGTTTGCACTACAGATTCGTTGAATTGTAAGTTTTTGAATTTTTACGGTGGTGATGTTGTTACAGCAGGTGATCTGTTACCATATTGTAGTTTTGACTGAAATCATAGTAAACCATTTTTAGGGGGCTAAGTGAGATCTGTTTACAGATCACCCAGCACTACCTAAGCCATTTTTAGTGTGGACATATAGCAGAAAAAACTTCTCAATAATACGCATGATGTATTGAATACAAAGGTAGGTATTGAATACGCCACCCCGTATCGCTATTCACCTCCCAGTGCATTTATTATACCGAAAATAGAATACCAGAAATATTTCGAGAGCTAAATCAAACGCTGACAAAAGTGCGTGGCAGTTAATGGGGAGTACTTTGAATGCAATAATATTGAGGAATAAACTTGTATTTCGAATTTTCTGAATATAATCCGGGAACTTTTTGTTCAGGGTGATATATTTACATATATATATGAATATATGTGAATACAAATATGCACGTGTGAATGTATATGAATATATATGCAAATATATGTATGTATCCCCATTTTTGATACTGCTAATTTTTTGTATACACATATTTATGATGAACTTGTATCAAGGCAGACGCTGATAAGCGCAGTTGAACAATGTTCGAATAATACGTCCATATACTTGTTTATTAAGTATACTCTTATACAAAGGGTCTTCAATTTAAAGGTATCGGATTTTATATTTAAAAAAAAACACCGAAAACAAATTTACTGGGCAAACTTTATTATTTTTGAGTAGAACCATTAATGACATTTATTTTTTAAAGATAATCGCTTTCTAATGTTGGCCGCAACTGGCCGGTATCTCATGAATAACTTTAAAAATGTTGGCTTCCAATTCCTTAATCGATGCCACAAAGCAATCAGACTTTACATACCTCCACAAATAAAAGTCCAAATCTGTGATATCACACGATCTTGGTCAACGAAACGACGACGCAATAAATAGTAGTACATACATTGTTTCACGGCCTGTATAACAAGTAGCCCCGTCTTGATGGAATAAAATATTGTGGAGATCACGGGCTTCAATTTCCGGCTGTACCAAACGGTTGTTTTCAATGGATGTAATGGCGGCCGCCATAGCCGAATGGGTTAGTGTGCGACTACCATTCGGAATTCAGAGAGAACGTAGGTTCAAATTTCGGTGAAAGACCAAAATGAAGAAAAAGTTTTTTCTAAAAGCGGTTGCCCCTCGGCAGGCTATGGCAAACCTCCGAGTGTATTTCTGTTATGAAAAAGCTCCTCATAAAAAAAAAATATCTGCCGTTCGGAGTCGGCTTGAAACTGTAGGTCCCTCCATTTGTGGAACAACATCAAGACGTACACAACAAACAGAAGGAGGAGCTCGGCCAAACCCCCAAAAAGGGTGTACGGGCCAAATATATATATATATATACAGGGTGGGCCATATAGCGTTGCTTTTTGAACCACCTATTTTTTGAGAATGGTAACACAAATGACATGTCAAATATGTTCATAATTTACTTAAAGGTTTGACATTTACGAAATGGGACGCTATACGCTTGAACCAAATTGGGAAATATTGAAAACCTATTTCCAAACTGGTGAGTCTTCTTCTTCTTCCGCGGTTACGGTAAATGGCGAGCGTTACCGTGACATGCTCAACGAGTTTTTGTTTCCAAAAATTGAAGAGGATGACATGGACGACATTTGGTTTCAACAGGACGGTGCAACTTGTCACACTGCCAAAGTTACACTCGAACTTTTGGCTACCGTTTTTGAAAACCGAATAATCAGCCGAAATTGCGATGTCAATTAGCCGCCTCGGAGCTGTGATTTAAGCCCGTCGGACTATTTTTTGTGGGGAGCCGTTAAGGACAAATGCTATGCTAACCATTCAGAGACGATTGATGCTTTAAAACACGACATCGAAGTTGCCATTCATGAAATTGGAGCCCAATCAATCGAAAATGTGCTTAAAAATTATTTTTCATTCATAAATGACAATGTTCAATCTTCAAAATACAAAAAAAATTTTGAAAAAGTATTAATTAGTTTGTTTTATAGCCAATTCAAAAAGCAAATTTTACATGGCCTACCCCATAATATATACATATAATGGCTATTCTTGAACGGCCTCGGGTCTTCAGCCCAAATACGGCAATTTTGCAATTTTGATGTGGCCATTAAGTCAAAAATGGTCTCATCGTTGTACACCATAACACTATTCACAGAGCGTCAATTTTCGTAATATTACAATTGTACGATTTGTAAACGTTGTTGAGGGGTAAGATTTTCCATAATGGAATGTCAATGAATACTGAAAAAAATTTCATATTTAGTTTGACAATAGTCACGCGTGATCCGTCAAAAGAACTCTATAGGAAAAAGTTCCTCCAATTTGATCACCCTTTGCATGGCTTGATTTCGGCGAGTCATAATAGATTAACGACGATCATAAAACATACAATGTTGGCTAAATTCGCTCATTACTTAAAATATTGATCAGCATTGCCACTGATAGATGTATTTATGTTCAACCGCTTTTTTCGGTTTCGTACCACCGTTTATTTCTTAGAAAATTTAAGTATATAGGAATGTATTTTAATTTCAATACAAGAATTTTAAATAAAATAAAAAAATCCCATCAAATCCTCTCTCCAAACGAAAATATATGTCGATAAATGGTTTAAGAAAATCCGAAAATTAGAAAACCCCACATCTGCCACCACTGCTCTTTTGTTGCCTTGTGTAATCGAACAGTTTTTAACGTTGCTTCTTTTCCCTAGTCTGTTTCCGAGGCTCATAATGTCTTTTTATCTCGTGTTTGAGATTTCGACTCATCCATCATATTCGAAAGAATATGAGAATTGAAATCGATTCAACTCTCGATTAAATGTTCGAACAACATGTGAAAATGTTTAGAATAGTGTGAAAATGGTAGAACGAAGATTTGAGGTTCACAACGAATACAAATCATTGCAACTATCACCATTGATGTTGTCCACTATTTATATTTTAAAAGTAAAAAATTTGTCGGTGGAAATGCTGATGTTGACGTTCTTAAAAATCTAAATGAATACTGAAACATGAATTTATTTATTTACATATATGGAAGTAGGGCTCCTTATACGAGTATGCACTTGTGTTCACATAATTAAGTCACTTAAGCTTTTTACAATACCCACCATATTTTTCATGCCAATTATTTTCGTTAATGTTTCATAAAAATAAAGTTTATTGCACAACAAAAACCTTATAAATCAACATTCCGATAAATTTAAATACGAATTTTTATAAAACTTTTAGACATGCAGTTTTGTAACTCATTAAATTTCAGTACATTAAGATGAAAGTATGAAGTCGCTGAAAAAATGCGTTCATTTTTGACAATTTTTTGCCATACAATGTTTATTATTTTCTTCCGAATGGTGGCAATGAAATTAGTGCGAAAATTCTCAAACTTTGTTCTTTGAGTTAAATCCGCGAAGAATGTAAGAATGTAGTAAATGGGTTAATAGATAGTGAAGCAATACATTTGATGTGTAAATATAATTCTTAGAATAAATCAGCAACATTAAATTTAATTAGGGAATTCAAACCTGGTTATGTTATGTTACGTAGCAGGTAAACCGCAAATGTATTTCTGGAGATAGTGACCGCAGCAGTAGTGGCTCAAATTTGGATCGTCAATATTTATTTTGAAGCTGTACGATCACAAAAAATAGGAAATCTACCGGTACTGACAATATTCTAGCTGTTTGCCTAAATGCTTATGCTCCCTTTTTTGAAGCATCCGGAATTCGGAAATAATCTCACCCGAATGGAAGGAAGCGATATTGGTAAAGTTGCCCAAATAGGGTTACAACAACTGGAGGGGTTGGCCAAATATTGTTGCCGGAAATTGGCCAAATATTTAATCAAATCATTCTAGATCGCTTTGTTGAGCCAATCAATAGTAAGCTACGTAAACAACAAGCTGAATTCCGGATAACATCAACACTATGCGAGTGATTATTGAGCAGGGCATTGAACATAATACTTCCCGATATACTTTACAACATTCGTTGACTATGAAAAAGCATTTCTCTCCGTCAAAAGTATAATGCATATGGGAAGCCTTAGAGAGAATGGATATTCCGAGGAAAATCATAAATTTAATTAGAAATAATAATAAATAATTAGAAATGGCGCGAATTGTAGAGTTTTTTACAATGGAAAGCTCAGTGAAGCGTTTGTCTCCACTACTGGACTCCGACAAAGATATGT
The DNA here is from genome assembly GCA_037575425.1 of Anastrepha fraterculus. NCBI lineage: Eukaryota > Metazoa > Arthropoda > Insecta > Diptera > Tephritidae > Anastrepha > Anastrepha fraterculus. The sequence continues at coordinate 50,830 of JAYXIM010056263.1, read as the reverse complement.
CTTGCCCCTTCTGTTATTTATCGTTTAAGTGGACTGTTAATCGTAGAGTTATATGGAGAATGAACACCAGTCCCGAAAATCTGGCGTACGCAGATGCACATTTCAGATGAAATTAAACTTGTTTTATCAAGAGTCCACAAAAGCAGTGCTCAAAATTAATATTAAAAAGGCGGAATTTATGCGTAACAAACCTAACAACGCCGCGCTGTTAACAATTGGCGAAGAGACCATTGCTGACCTTGACAGTTTTTGCTATTTGGCATGTATCATCTCCATAGAAGGTGGCTCAAAAGTGATATTCACAACCGATATATGGCGCTTCAACATCAAAACTTGCACAAAGCCTAAATTTTTAAAGCGTGCGTTAAATCCGATATGGTGGCCAAGAGTAATAACAAACGTAGAGCCCTGGAGAATTACATGCTAAAAAACCATCAACAACGAAGTAAAAAATATGGAGGGATATCTGATGCAATACCGCATGCCGCCTTGACTTGGAACTCGTAAGGAACGAGAAGAAGAGGCAGACCTCTGATGACTTGGCAATAAAATTCGAAAATCGTTTAACTCTCAAATAAAAATGTTTGGATAACTTTTATTGAATCCTTAAACTCCTAAAAGAGTATGGAAAAAATAATAATAATAGTAATAATATATACTTTAATTTATCTGGATTTCAATGGCACTTGGCGGATATATTTTCTGTAAAATTATTATTATTGTTTATTATTTTTTGTTTACCCGAATAAGAATTAAGCCGAATCTGCTTCTGCGCCACTTAGGGGGTCTACTTTTTGTAAAAAATTATCGAACTTCATAAATTTGGAATATGAGCCAAATCGGATCGCAAATACGATTTTAATAAATATCTAGCGCATTCAAGTAAGCTTACAAACCATCCCTGAATGAATGGTGTAGCAATGCACAAAGAGCAAACAGACATACATATGTATACTTGGTTTTATTAGGTATTATAATGATTCTATAGAAATACAAAAATTCCTAATTGCATTTGGCAAATAATTTTTAAATTATAATATGAACCTTTTCTGGCATTATTTCAATTTGGACTAAAAATATGTACTTGCACATACTAAATATATTATAGAGTGTTGATGAGAATGATTTTAGAATTCTTATGGTTTCATATGAATAAGTACATATTTAAGGTTTATCTGTGAAACTGCAGTGTTTTCCAGGCGGATGTAACTGCGACCAAAGAAGCGGTCGATTGACTGCGGGGAAACTGTCGGGCTGATGAGTTGGGAAGGTTGCGTTTAGGTCAGACTCGTAATTTATAAAGATGATAACATATGTCCATTCAATAAGTAGACGTGTTTAATATTTTATTTTATTAATTTTAATTATTTTGATTTAAAAAAATATTTAAATAATATCGTGTCGAAGCCGCGGACGGCCGGGGCCTGCTACTACAAATAAAAATTAGCAAAACAAAATTCCGAACGACCGACACTTGAGTGAACGAAGACTTTATGCAGCGTTAGTCCATTTTTTTACACATTCGCGCAAAGTGGTGTACTTCTTAGCATGAGCGGCATGCCATATACTCGTATGTATGTACATATTTAGTTATGTATAAATGCATAGATGCTGTATGTTGTCGGAGGTAAACAAGTTCTAAATATCAAATAGGAGTTGTTAACTAATTCGTGGGCATAATTGCAACTTGCAACGTTATCGCAATTTTTGTACATAAAAACCAAAAATAAAAACAAAAAAGCCAAACTACGAAATAAAGTGCGCCGCACCGTAGTTTTATTTAAATATACAAACATATCTTATAAAGGTGAAATCAGTTGTTTCGTCGTGTACCGAATTTTAATTTCAAAATTGTTTGATTGAAGTACAAACCTATCGAAGTGCTCAATATTTGAATACATCCGCAACAAACAAACGTACAGAACGTGCTGGCAAGAGTAAGATGCATACATACATACATATGTACGTAAAAGTGCTTGAATTGTTTATTATAAATTTATATTATGCGATTTAGATTTTTAAAAAGCAATGCATGATCACATTGAAACTTCAGCAGCTTTTGAATCAAAAAGTTCGCAAGAAATTGACTTGAATGCCGCCCAAGAAGAGTATAATTTAGTACCTGAGCCCGTCAGTATAGAATTCGAAGACTTATCATATGCAGTTGTTTGGGGAAACATCAGGAAAAGTTAGTGCAATATATAATATATAAAATATAATAAAGGGTCTTTCAAAATGACGTCCAGATGCTAGTAGTGAATAATTCCTAGACGGTACCTTTTTTTATGTTATCTTTGACACTTGTCAAGCAAATATGTAGATTACAATTTTAGTATGATATTCACACGATACGCGCTTTAAAATTAATTCGTTTTGTTATGAAAATGGTCGATCTCTAAGAATAACATATCGCAAAATTCGCGATTTTTCAGAGGTTGGTGAAAATTCAAGAAACTGGCTCTGTCGAGGCTAGGAAAAAGACTGGCAGAGCAAAAACTGTACTTTTTGCTGAGAATATTGCTGCTGTAGCGCAAAGTGTTGCTGAACAAACTTCAACACAACGATCTTGTCGGCGTTCTCCAGAATTAGGCATTCACGAATCGACTGGATTTTACCTGTAGGCGCCCACCTTTTATGGTGGACATTTAAACGATGCCATTTTCTACATATAATTGCTAATACCCGCATCTTGAATAAAAATAGTGAAACTGAAAGAATTTAAATTTTTTATTTTAAAACATCACCTAGGCGCGTATTTTGAAAGACCCTTAACAGTTTAAATAATATTGTAGCAAATAAAACAATACGTCGCTTGTTTTTATAGAACGCAAAGAAATTCTTCATGGATTAAGCGGAAAAATACCAAGCAGCCAATTAGTTGGCATTATGGGGCCATCAGGTGCTGGAAAGTCAAGGCTTATAGATGTGCTTTCCGGGTTTACAACTAAAGGCATAACTGGATCTATTTTAGTGAATGGAGCATTGCGTAACTCAGGTATTGAAATTATTTATTTTGCATTTAATTTCTTTCAAACTTCAATTTTATACCACCTCCTTAATTTGAACGTTCGTGCGACAGTCAAGTCAATGACAGTCGATTGTCACTCTTAGTGTTACAAAAACAACAAAATAATGATGTTTATGCGTTATTCATGTATAGCTTCGGTACATCAAACTATATTTTTCCACAGCAGATGTCAAATAAAAGGGCGCGGCCCAACTGAGTGACATTCGAAAGGAGGTGCAAGTTTGTTAGAAAAAACTTTTTCTAATATTGAAAATTTTGATATTTCAATCGCCTCACGGTAGAAATGACCCATCTTTCTTTCCTCTCAAATATTTTCACTCCAGCAGCATTTCACCAACATTTTTAGGGAATATTTTGCGTTCCTCCAATGATAACTTGGGTTGGCGTATTATCCGATATTACTGAAATTACAAATCGTATTGAAATATTTTACATTTCCTAAAAATGTAATCGCTTTGGTTGGCTGGCTGGTTAAAGAGGTAGTTCATTCAGAATCCAACTAGCGCTTCAGTACCATTTTGTTGCCACATCCTCGCTACCAACTTGTTTAACGGTTAATCACAGCATAACTACATATATCCAGTCTGTGCTCTTTGAGAACCTTTTTAGGCTGTTGACATCTAAGCCAGACAGGTGTTCGAGACTTTCGAACAGTGGTTTGCCCAGGGTTGACATTCTCTCATTCCATTTCGTTTTTCTCCGGTTGTTTACAACTGTGCCAGTGTGTGTTGTGAGAGATGCCCATTTTGGCTGCTTGTTCTCCGATAGACCAAAAGCCAGTTATGACTGGCATTAGTCTCCAGGCGACCCATCGTTCCACGGTGATCAGTATTGACGTTTATGATTCGCGATTTGTAGATATTTTAAGGAGATTGCATTCTTGATTGCACTCAGTGGTGTGAATACCGATTCTGAAAGAATGTTATTCACCGCAGATCCCACTCTTGCCAGTTCGTCCGCTTTTTCGTTTCCTTCAATGTTCCGATACACTCAATGTGGTAAGGCTATTTCTGTTTTCTTCTACCCGTTTAGAGATTGTTGTAACCGCATCCAGTGCTTGGATTGCAGCTTGGGTATCTAGAGGAATAGCGATATTGCACTTAAAAGAAAAGTCTGCAATTACTGACCTACAAGCTTGCCCTATCGCCAGTACTTCCCCCTGGAATACACTACAAGTATTGGGAAGGGGCACAGATTTTTCAATTCTAAGTCTATGAGACTGTACTGTCGAAGTTGTTTAGTAAAAGTCCCTTCCTCCATCCCTCCTGATATGGAAAGTAGGTGGCGAAATTGCTGTTGAATGTCACCGTTGGGATTATGAAATCAGTCCTCCCCGAGGTGAACTGAGCTTGTCGCAACAATAGACTGGCATATCCATAAGTTGTTTCCCTCCAGCGACCCGCTTCATTTAACCCAAATGCATTCATGGCAGCCATCTTCTTGATAAGGAGATCTATGGAATAACATGTGTCCGTGCATTGAGAGCCTCCCTAGGACCTGATGTATGTGCACCGACCGTAATTGCATAAGCTGATCTTTGTATTCTGCTAAATAGCTTGATATTGTAATCTCAAGCCGCGATCAAGGCTCTGACGACACCATGGTGCAGAACGAAACTAGTAAACTACTGTAAGGAGGAGATCAAATCTCTTGGGTGTGCAGGTAACATTTCTCTGATCTGGATTCCAGGACATAGGAACATAGAAGGAAATGAAATTGCTGATGAGCTTGCCAGGAAGGGGACTGAATGGGCCTTAAAGACCTCCTACCTGAACGTAGACATCCCCCTGACATTTGCTAAAGGGGAACTGCACAAATTATTTCTCAGTAAAGCGCAGAAAAGATGAAGCTCCATTTCTTTGGCCCCAGTACAATATACGGAGGACTCAGAAAGTCTTTTGGCCTCCTCGCCTATAAATTTCCAATCTCGAAACTGTGTTTACCGGTCACTGGGCGATCGACACACACGCGGAAAAGCTGGGGTTACCATTTAACCCCCATCGCAGAAGCTGTGGGGACCTTTCAGAGAAGGAGACTATTGAACTTTTTCTCTGTAAATGTCCGGGCTTGGCAGCTAGATGATTAAGGTCACTGAGTGCTCCTTTCTTCGACAGCGTGGGACAGTGCGCCAACCTAAATCCCAACAATCTTCTCCATTATATCAATTCTGGCTGGCTGTAGATATCTGCCTGTTGGAGGTCTCATAATGGTACCAAAACTAAAGCGCCGTTTCGCCGCACTTCAACCATTTCACCTACCTACCTACCTAACATATGAAGATACATAAATTAATATATTTTTCGAAAGTAGCGAATTTTGTGCAACTATCAAACTCCGAATCGCGGATTGTAGATGGAGAGACCTCCAACAAATATCAACATTGATAAATATAAAACGACGAACCTAGAAACTGACTGACTTTTGGTCTATCGGGAAGCAAGCAGCCAAAATGGGCATCGCTCTCAGCACTCACTGTCACAGTTGTAAACAACCAGAGAAAAAGGAAACAAATTTTCTACTTTTAATACAAAAACTCTATTGGGAACAAATTTCAAATTTACGTCTACTATCTTTATCAGACATATCTGCGCAAATTATGTAGTCAATTTCGTATGGTTGAACTTTGGTTGTTAGTCCTAAAAGAGGATGGCAATGTGGTAAGCCCCAATTTTGCCACTCTATCGAGAGACTCGTGACTTTAACTTCTCTGAAAATGCTTTTTTTTTTGTAACTATGTGCATAAGCCTTTTCAGTTGGTTTTTATTTCCTGCCCATCGGGATTGCAAGTAATATTTTAAATAAATCCGGGTAACCGCAATCGTGCACATAATTCATAGCATCCTGAGGTGTTATTTTGCATACATACCTATATCGATGTTCTAAAACAAGTAGCAGAACACAAAAGGTCTTTTAGGTAGAAGTGTCGATCCTTGGGCACACTACAGGTACTAAATTATTAATTAATTGATTATCGAAGTATAATTTTTCGTCCAAATTTTTCAGCATTTTTGTTGCAGTCGTGGCTTAATGCCTTTGATTAAACCGGATGTAACTTAATCTTTTAGTTATCATCTTTGGCATATAGGTATCAACAGAATATTCATTGAGCAAACTTTTAATGAAGTGCAGATGATTCAAACTGTATCGCATACACACATTTTTTGGCTGATTGCAATTAGAAATTTTTTTGTGTGCAATATTAAGGTGATATCCGTTATCTTCTGATGGAAACATTAAGAATTGTACACGCGATGTAATTCAGGAATTCGTTTAAATTCACCACTGTTATACTGTCCGGTTTGATCATTATTGGTTGGGCGATCAGCGTATATAATCAAATGAAAGTTTCATTTAAAACTTGAAACCCGAAATGTGTCGAGCCTGATTGCTCAATACTTCTATAACTGATTCGATAAATTCTGCCCTCAGGATAGGTATCATCCGTAGTCGCGCCGAGAGTTGATCGGCCTCCAAAACAAAATAAAATTGCGAAAATTTGAGTAAATTATCATTGATGCTGAATTTTAAATGTGGGCATAAAATTTCCTTCAACTATTTCATTTGCTTCATAGGAGGCCATTTTACAATAAGGCACTTTATTATACAATATTTCCGAACGCTGCCTGGGAAATGCTTTGACAATTGTGCGATCCAAGAATCAAAGATATTATTCTTGTCAAAAAATAAAAAGAGAGGTTCGGTATATAAAAGTAATGAGTTGAAAGAAAATATAAGAACAAAGAAAGAACCCAATCATTACTTTTATGCAAAATATGGCACAGCCTTGCAGAATTTGCCACTCATTAATTGGCTTGCATCATTTGGATGTAATAAGAAATCATATTAAGTAGTATTCCACTGGCTCTGTTCATTTTCCTTAATTTGAAATATTTTTATACATTTACAAATAATGATAAAGAAATAAATTTACCTCAGGAAACGAAAAGCTTAGTTAATATTAAAGCATCGTAAAGAGCATAGAAAAAATCAAAGCAAACGCAGCAGCATATCTCTCATGCATACATACATATACAACATATCTACAACTAAACTCATATGTGTATGTACATACATGTATACACTGATCGGAAGTTAGCAGTTCAGTTAACATCAGATTATTATTTCTGTTATTGACAAAACTGTAATTTTGTTGATTACTAAGCTAGCGATGCTGTATGCATACAAGCAGGTAATGCAAAGTAAAAGAAAGTGAGTGTATGCGCATACATGCATATGTTTGGATGTGCTTGCCTATGTACGCCTAGATGAGCATATGCCCATAATACATAAATTCATAAGCAATTATAAATTAGCAATTTCAAGGCCAAGGTCATTGCGCCTATATTTTACGTATACAACATACATAAGAGCCGGGTAGGAGTACAGTGGAGCGAAATGACCAAATAGATGTCGTAGTACATGCAAATATACTTAATAAAAAATAAATAATTGGCGCGTACACTTCTGTTAGGTGCTTGGCCGAGCTCCTCCTTCTATTTGTGGTGTGCGTGTTGATGTTGTTCCACAAATGGAGGGCCCTACAGTTTCAAGCCGACTACGAACGGCAGATATTTTTATGAGGAGCTTTTTCATGGCAGAAATACACTCGGAGGTTTGCCATTGCCTGCCGAGGGGCGACCGCCATTAGAAAAAACATTTTCTTCCTTTTGGTATTTCGCCCAGATTCGAATCTACGTTCTCTCTGAATTCCGAATGGTAGTCAAGCACCAACCCATTCGGCTACGGCGGCCACATGCAAATATACTTATAACATATATATTGATATGCAACGTCAAGATTTCATAGTAACTATATCCTTGTATAAGTTAGCGTGAAGTTGGGGCGTCGAAAAGGCAAAATTGTACCTGCTAATTGCAGAACAGCGAAAGCGACGTAGGCAGAACGCATGCACTCGATAGCTTAGATTTAAGTATTTGTCAATTTTAGTTTTTTGAAAGAACTCGAAACTTCGACAGCCACAGCTGTTGCTGCAACACATAACTAATGAATCAAAAATAGATTTGTTTTACTTATAAAGTAACACAAAATTAGTCATCGGTGATTTAAGCAAATATCTAATATCGGAAGATTTATACTAGGTTGTTCAATAAGTTTTGCGATTCAATAATAAAAACTCAATTTTATGCTTTGAAATACACTTTATTATTCAATATAGTCTCTCTGAACATCAATACATTTGATGAAAAACGCTTTCCATGCATTTTTTTTAGGTCTGGAAACAGATGAAAGCCGCTGGAGGCCAAATCTGCAGAATACGGTGAATGTTCAAACTATTGGAACTTTAATTAATCGATTAATCTGTTTGATGTTTGGCTCCTCCTCCAATTTGATGTATACGCCTGAATATTGTTCCACATATGGAAGAAGCTTCAAGTTTGCCATTGTCTGGCGAGGGGCGACCACTATCAAAAAAAGCGTTTTCTATTATTAGGTGTTTTATGCCCGCACTTGGTCTCGAACCCGGACCACAGCAGCTACGTTCAACAAATTCAGAGAACGGGTGCTTGTCCCTGCGTACCACGATAATTTTCAAATCACAACTAAATGAGACCAAAAGACAACCGATCACCAATATTTTATTTTAAAGATCAACTTTCGTTGAGATATCCCAACTTTTGCTCTGGTTAATGCGTCCTCGTATAAACGGGTGGGTAGAAATCAAAATTTTTTATATGGCAGAAGTGTGAAATGGGGCAATAATTTATAAGACATACTTCTTACATATTGGTGTATCTTTCTTTAAGATCATCCTTTATGCAAAGTTTGATTAATTTAAATTACTGAAGTATAGCATTTTGTTATTTTTAAAATCAATTTGATATGTAAAGTGGACGCTGTTAACCGACTTACCCTCTTTAATAGCTTCCACATAAAAGAATTAACGACGGACAGATAGAAATTAAACGATTTTGATAATAAATATTTAATTTATTTTACACATTTACTTTATTACCTGAATACTTTAATATCCCACATTGTAACATAATTTTCAGCACGTTTCAGATCCATGTCCTGTTACATAACACAAGATGACAGATTGCAAGAATTGCTGACTTTAGAAGAAAATATGAGTATTGCTGCTGAACTAAAGTTGGGAAAATCAAAAGGAGAAAAGCAAAAAAAATATATCGTAAGAACTTTTTTCCATACATCGAATGATGGTAAAATTCAATTGGCTGGGAGTATTCACTTGCACGAAGATGCATTCAGGAAAACGTCTGGCTTATCATTCGAAGCACTAGTAATATTGGCTTCTTTTAAAGTTTTTGCTTTCCTTTTAGATCGAGGAAATTACAAATGCACTGGGTTTATCGGAGCAACGCCACACAAAAACATCTGAATTGTCAGGTGGACAGCGGAAAAGACTCTCGATCGCTTTGGAGCTGCTCAACAACCCCACTATAATGTTCCTCGATGAACCAACCACGTAAATGCGGTTTACAGATTTCATTTTTAAATCTTTGTGGCTTCTGAATTTGCATCCAACATATTTATTTATGTGAATAGTTAACGTTCAATACTTTATTTTAGCGGCTTGGACAACAGTTCATGTACAAAGGTGTTGGAGTTATGCAAACACTTGGCACAGCAAGGTCGAACTATTATTTGCACGATTCACCAGCCGAGTGCAAGACTTTTCCAGCTATTCGATCAGGTGTATATATTGGGGTCTGGAAAATGTGTGTACCAGGGCTGCCCAAATAAGTTAATGCCATTTCTAGAGTCCGTCAATTTACCATGCCCACTATATCACAATCCAGCCGACTTCAGTAAGTTATTTGAAAATGTGAAATATAGTACATACCTACATAAATACGTCCACACTTACTTACTACACAATTATACATAGTTATGGAATTAGTGGTGGGAGAAAACAGCAAAGAAAACATTGATTACTTGAATTCGAATATTCAAAATGGCAAATGTACTGCATGGCTTCGAAATCGCTGCAGGGATTCCTTTACATCAGTTGACAATCTGCATAAAACGAGCGCTTCAGATGTCGAACCACCGAGAACTGAAATCGGCTATTACTATCAGTTACAGGTTCTTTTACGACGCGATCTAATCAAAATGAAACGAAATAAAATGCTGACGCACCTACGAATAGCCGCGAATGTTTTTGTTAGTATAATTTTGGGCGCTATTTTTGTCAATGTGGGCAGCGAAGCTTCACGAATGCACCAAAATTTTAACTGCTTAGTTGTTGTAATGTTAAATAACGTAATGGGCACGGCACTATTGACCTCTGTAACATGTAAGTTTCTATCAATATACCTGTGTATGTATGTATTTATTTAAGGTTTGTGTGATCGTTCCAAATTTCCTTATTATTGCACCAAATTTAATTATTCAAACACCATTTGGAAGCACTTTAAACGCTGCACTCTGTACGAGTAATACAAGAAAGCAAAGCTTGAAGATGGCAGAACTGCGTCAGCTTATCTGAGCCAAAGTGGAAATTTATGTGGCATATACATACACAAACGAACATACTTACTGGTTGTAAGTTGGTCTGCTTGCCGCGGGGATGAGGCTTAAGTGTTGGTTTAACCCCAATATTAAAGGGTTAACTCACCTCGAACTAAGAGAGAAACATCCTATGGGTATTGGCTAGCCACCCATCCGCAAAACGGCAACGGCCGCCAGTCAATCACCATGTGAAGATTACCGTACCGACAACGATCCCACTGTTACTCCCTAGCCTGGTATGACATCATCTTTTCTCCTAGGCCTCCTAATCCAGGTGGGGCCTTGCCATAGTAGAAGGGACTGCCAATAAGAGAAACCACTCATGCAAGCGGAGTGGAACCTGTGGCTAAGCCAGGGCCTAATATCTCTCGCTCCGTCCCTTTAGTGACTGTCTCTACGGCAGCGAGGCGTTTTACTGGTAACAATTCCAACCCTGTCATAAGACAAGTTGGAGACGACATTCCCTCTACGTCTGGTGCCAGTAGTAGACCCCCCTCGCAGCTAGACTCTTGGGAAGCAAGAGCTACCGTGTCAGAAGATAAGCAGATCTTGCTGCCCCCGTCACTTCAGGTGGCACGGGAACTCCGGAAGGAGAAACACCCATAGCAATGGCTCCTGGTGTTTGCCCTTATGGCACTATCACTTCCCAGGGGTAGCACCCACCTCCGGAAGCATATAGGTAAGTGCTTCAGAAAGGTACTATCGTACCAAGCGATCGACTGTCAGAATCCTGAAGATACTGAAGGACATTATAGGAGAGGATCTGACGGAGAAACAGTCAGACTCCAAGGCGTAGGCTGAAGCCTTCAACGCCGAAAACCGGGAGAAGGCCAAAATATACTCCGAGGCAAACGCAAGCGATCGACTGAAGGGACATCGGCTGAAGCCAAAAGAACTAGGTGTCCGCCACTCAGACGACTAATGTCACCGGAAAGAAATCTTTTGCGGAAATAGTGAAAGAAAGGGCGCTGATTGATTGCAGTTCCTACGATGGTGCGATCCCGCAAACAAACTGGGACCTAATAATCAAACCTTACTGCACAGAAATGTCAACACAGTTTGCTTTTCTCAGATGCTAAGCCATAGTTATCGATATCGATAGTTCTCATGCAGCTAAAAAAACACCCGATATATGTTTATGTATGTATCAAAATTGTCAGAACGATATTAGTAATCGGAGAAATTGTTTTATTTATAAATTATTGAAACCGGACAGCACTCCATGCCAACTTTTAAGAGATAGAAAATATCATAATTCCCATTTTGCTCTAAATGCACCTGTACATACATACATACACACATCATAAGTTAAATTCGATTTCACACGAACGTACATGCGCCCATCTGTACATAGTACATATGTAGGTACATATAATATATTAACTTTTTTAAATATCTTTTTCAGTTCCACTTGAAATGTCTGTTTTACTTAAAGAACACTTTAATCGGTGGTATTCATTGAAAGCCTACTACACCGCCATTACATTAATGGATCTTCCGATAACGGTGAGTTCGGATTCGTTCGCAAATACGATTATTTAGTGCATTGCCCCTTTAGCGCAGTGCAATAACAATGCGTTTGCGAACGAATCCCTTAATGTATGTACATATGTACATATATCTATATTATATACAAACTAACAAATCATATAGTTCATTTGTTGCCTTTTGTTTTCCGTAATCGTCTATGTTTGGACTTGCCAACCAATGGAACTATCACGTTTTTCTATGTTCATGGCGGTGAACTTCTTGTCGATTGTTGTTGGTCAAAGCTGTGGACTTCTATTGGGTGCATGGTTCAATGTGACTGTAAGCGAAAACATACCGCTCGTTTGCTGGAAGAACATCATTACTTACAAACAAACAAAAAAACACGGTTTCAAAGTTGGTTTTAGTTTACTATGCTTGGTTAAAAATGACACTCTTGCGGCAAATAAGCGATGCATATTTATACATAAAATACTTTATTTAATTGTTTTATATAAATATTTTCAGAATGCTTTCTTCTTAACAACAAAACTGATGATAATAGCGCTAATATTTTGTGGTCAAAGCATTGTCCGTCGCGATATGCCTCCAATCTTCCGCTGGGGTACAAGTCTTTCGTACTTTCGCTACTCCTTAGAAGGACTTATAAGTTCTGTTTACGGACAAAATCGACACCGATTAAGTTGTAACAGTGCATTTTATTGTCACTATAAGTAAATAAGCCGATTGTGGGTTTTTCGTTTCAATAATTACACTCTTTTAGATATCCAAAACAATTTATGGAGGTAATGGATATACCTGATCGATACTGGACTGATATTGCTGCACTATTTTTAATCTCTATGATTTTTAGGATAGCTGCATATTTTGTTTTAAAAGTTAAAATACAATCAACAAGATAAAACCTCGGGTAATAAGTTATAGTGAATTGAATTAACATTTGTTTTTTTAATTTTGGTTGAACGTGTTGTTGTAACAGCATTATACCTATGTACAAGAGAACGTTGATTTTATAGAGAAGGTAACGAATGAGCATGTATCATAAATACCAAATGCTAACAAAACCCGGCAACGAAGTTTATGTAATTCCAACACCAGAGAATGTGAATGGTGAAAAATCGTCCATTGACATTCTCTGCTAACACGATTGGGGAAAAGTTAGCATACTGAGCATAATCAAGAGAATTATAGATGGTGCTTGCATTGAAATGTAAAATGCCGTGATTTGGTGTTAGGCGAAATAAAATAATGGCAGTTTAACTTTTTAACTTCCTTTTTTTCTTATTTGCCGTCGGCAATATAAATAAATATAACTCAAGTGCATTCAAACGGCAGAGAAGTGCATGTATCTCCGCAACTTCCAGCAGCAGAAATCGAGAAAGCCGATAGCGCAATATGCAAGTTGGTACAACGAGGACATTGCGAAAACGAACTCGCAAATTTGTCTGCGTCACATAAGTTCACGAAGAAAAGTTCATTGTAAAGAGTGATCAATTTAGAGGTACTAGATTTTAAATTGAAAGAAAGCAACGAAAATTCAAATTAATCAAGCAATCATTATTATTTTTGTGAAGATAAAGACAATCCCTTTCAAAAGTTGGTCTCAACCGCGCCATAATTCAGCCATCCGTAAACACCAATTTTGAATGACTCGTTGGAGGACTTCGGTCGGTATCTCGTAAATAACTTTAGTAAAGTTGGTTTTCTATCCCTCAATCGAAGCTGGTTTGACCAGAAATCAGTTAGACTTTACATATCCCCACAAATAAAATCCCAAAGGTGTGATATCAAACGATCTTGGTGGCCAATCCACTGGTCCGAGACCAGAGATAAATTGCTCACCCATAGGCCGCACCAAACGGTCGTTTTCAATGGATGTAATGGCTGTTCTTGAACAGCTTCGGATTGCTCTTCAGCCTAAATACGGTGATTTTGAGGCCCGAAAATGGGCTTCATCGTTGTACATCATAAGGTGGCCTGAGCACGCAATGGACACTTTTCACAGAGCGTCGATTTTAATAATACAATTGTACCATTTAGGGATATTTAGGAAGGCGTAGAGAGAAAAGATGGGGCGTATTATTTACTCACGTGGTACTCCTGTGAGGATAAGAAGCGGCAATGGTACCAATTTTATCGGCGCTCAAAGGGAACTGGCATCCACTGAACACCTTCTGCGGTCTGTATCAGAACTGCCACAAAACATCATATCGGGTGGATATTCAACTATCCAGCAAAGCCAAGTTCCAGTGTTGTATTGCTTGATAAGAATAGTTAAATCGCCTCTTAACAAAATCGGAAAGTAGGGAGCACACATTACGCGTCCTTAAACTGACCTGCCTATATCACATGAGGAAGACGAACCGCTCACGCCGAACCTCTTTGTAATAGGGTAGGTTAATTCTACGACATTGGCATAGCTCGCTGTTATCCGTTTTAAAATAAAGGGGTTTTCAATTGGCGCGGGTCGATTTTGGCGCCCTGTGGCAGCCATTTTGTTTTGGTGACATCTGTCAAATCTTTTGTTTATTATTCAGTTGTTTATGCCAAATCATCATGGCAAGTTACACGATTGAACAGCACGTTCAAATGATAAAACTTTATTATCAAAATGAGTGTTCATTAGCGCACACGTTGCGCGCATTGCGCCCATTTTTCGGTAAACGTGGTGGCCCTTCCAATTTCTTATGGCCCATATTGAACCATATGGACCTAGACGACACGTGGTTCCAGCAGGACGGCGCTACGTGCCACACAGCAAACGCCATTTTATTCCATTTCGACATCTACCCGCCCTTATTGAAAAACCCTATATAAAGCCTCATGTTACGAAAAACGTTTGTATTAGATTTGCAGACGTACCAGGCAACGCAATTGTAAAACAACATTGAACAAGCAAAAGTGTAAAATGAACCGGATTAACATTAAAGTTGCATTTACTAATACCTGATCAAATTTACCGTTTTTATTTAACCAACAGTTTAAATCAACACGGCTGTTACTGCACATACATTCAGCCTTCGGATGCCAAACTTTTAATATTGAATAAATCTCTGAAGCATGTGTGAGTTGTATTCACAAACAGTAGTTTTCATTACAACAGGGACCAAAGCCGCGAATCGTTAAACCAAAATTCTTCAGTCAACATGCACATTTTATTTCTAGAATTACATGACTACATAATTTTCCTGTTAAATATTAAAATTTATATATCAAATAATTATTGCAATATTGCAAACTGCAGGCCAATTTCCAAATTATCTGCTGTAGGTAAACTTTTTGAATGTGTTGTCAAAGACAAGTTATATTTTAGCGTTAAAGTCTGATTATCCCTAGATAGCATGGTTTTGTAGTGGCAAGATCTACGTTATCTAACTTATCCGTTTTTTCTGAAGATTGCCACGCAGGCTTCCAGAATGGTTTCCAAACTGACGCGATATACACGGATTTCTCTAAAGTCTTTGATAAAATCGCCCATACGATTTTAGTAACTAAATTGGCATGTCTCAGTTTTCATTCAACTTTCCTTGATTGGATTCGATCCTATTTAATAAAGAGATGCAGTACTGTAGTTATCGATGGAATTTCTTCAAAATAGTACATCGCCACCTCTGGTGTACCTCAGGGTAGTATTTAGGACCTTTGTTTTGTTTATTAATGATATTTGTTCGGGTTTTTATTTTGCTAATTTGCTTCTCTATGCTAAAAGTGTATGCTGAAATAAGAAATTCCAGTGATTCAACCGAACTACAGTCCGAGTTGAATAATTTATGTGCCTGGTGCCTTATGAGTCGTCTATTTCTTAATATTGAAAAATGTCATAAAATCACATTTTCTAAGCTTTAAAACTCCCTTAATATCTCTTATCATATCAATTATACATATCTTGCTTCGTTCGATGCAATAAAAGATTTAGGGGTTTTCTTTGATACAAATCTTAATTTTATCACACACTTAAATTTTGCCGTTTCCAATTCACTTGCTATTAGTCCAGTCAAAAGAGACGAAAAAAATAGCCAACTTCATAATTTTAGGAGGATGCGAGTTTATGGTTTTATTATGTAAAGCCCATCACTGTGAACTTAAATTTGAGTTTTCGGGGTCGGGGGTTGTGTCCCGCGGCCGCCATTTTGGAAATAAGGGTGCAACTAGTTTTTGCGATTATCTCGTGAATTTCGAAAGTTACGAAAATTTTGTAAAATACTTTTTGTAGATAATAATATTATCTACAACTTTCATTCAAAACTTTTTTTTGTAAAATTAATAATAAAAAAGTTATAAACAAAATTACGCGAAAAATTAAGGGATCAATTATTTTAAAGCGTAATAACTTCTTTTTATAGATTTTATGGAAAATATACTTTAGAGCTTTTTTATAGAGCATTCTTTTGTGAACATTTTTGTCTATAAGTTTTTTCCGCTATCTTTATTTAGTCGTATGATTTTGAGCTGCTAAGCGGAGCAACCAACACATTAGCGAAGCGCGTACATGATTACACAGGCCGACAAAATTTAACCAACATTCAGACCCAGAAACCAGACTATATATTTCCGAAGGTTTATGATGCGCTGAATCCAAATCTGGCCTCAGAATTGCTCTATCTGCTCTGGTTTTCGAGATATCCTAACCTAAAAGTGCAAAAAACTCCATTTTTGCCCATATTTGAGGTTATGTACCCTTGCAGATGTTTTCTTTTACCAAAATTAAAGGATGGCATCTTTAAATACAAGCCTTCTTTTTTCAAATGGCGTTTTGTTTGCTCAAATATCATTTTTTTTCGCAGAGATATCGCATTTTGAAATTTTCATGTTTCGAAATTTTCCTACACCTGAATGTAGGATGGCATCTTTAAATACAAGCCTTTTTTCAAATGGCGTTTTGTTTGCTCAAATATCATTTTTTTTCGCAGAGATATCGCATTTTGAAATTTTCATGTTTCGAAATTTTCCTACACCTGAAAATCGATTAAGATAACATAGACATGATATAGTCGATTACTAATTTTAATTTTAATTACTAATTTTAATTTTAATTTTAATTAGTAATCGACTATATCATGTCTATGTTATCTCAATCGATTTTCAGGTGTAGGAAAATTTCGAAACATGAAAATTTCAAAATGCGATATCTCTGCGAAAAAAATGATATTTGAGCAAACAAAACGCCATTTGAAAAAAGAAGGCTTGTATTTAAAGATGCCATCCTTTAATTTTGGTAAAAGAAAACATCTGCAAGGGTACATAACCTCAAATATGGGCAAAAATGGAGTTTTTTGCACTTTTAGGTTAGGATATCTCGAAAACCAGAGCAGATAGAGCAATTCTGAGGCCAGATTTGGATTCAGCGCATCATAAACCTTCGGAAATATATAGTCCGGTTTCTGGGTCTGAATGTTGGTTAAATTTTGTCGGATTGTGTAATCATGTACGCGCTTCGCTAATGTGTTGGTTGCTCCGCTTAGCAGCTCAAAATCATACGACTAAATAAAGATAGCGGAAAAAACTTATAGACAAAAATGTTCACAAAAGAATGCTCTATAAAAAAGCTCTAAAGTATATTTTCCATAAAATCTATAAAAAGAAGTTATTACGCTTTAAAACAATTGATCCCTTAATTTTTCGCGTAATTTTGTTTATAACTTTTTTATTATTAATTTTACAAAAAAAAGTTTTGAATGAAAGTTGTAGATAATATTATTATCTACAAAAAAGTATTTTACAAAATTTTCGTAACTTTCGAAATTCACGAGATAATCGCAAAAACTAGTTGCACCCTTATTTCCAAGATGGCGGCCGCGGGACACAACCCCCGACCCCGAAAACTCAAATTTAAGTTCACAGTGATGGGCTTTACATAATAAAACCATAAACTCGCATCCTCCTAAAATTATGAAGTTAAATCCTCTTTTGACTGGACTATATGTTCGCTTTTGTTAGACGTCACTCATCGCACCTCACTGACCCTTATATTCCTAAGATATTATACTCTGCGTTTGTTCGGTCCAAATTAGATTATTCTGCTTTTTTTGGAGATCTTATCATGCAGTCCATATAAATCGAGTGGAGAGGGTTCAAAAAATGTACGTGCGTTACGCACTGCATTCAATCAATTTCTCAGACCCGAAACCATCATACGAGTCCCCCTGTCTTTTGATGAGTCTCTTTCCATTAAGCGACAGAGGTACTTTTCTGTGACTTTACTTTTTATCTTTGATCTCATTAAAGGCAAAATTGACTGCCCGGTCCTTCTACAAAGAATGCAGTTTCATGTTCCTTGCAGAAATTTTCGCTGTTGAAGGATTTTTCGAGTTGACTTTAGTCGGGCATTATATAGTGTCAATTAGAACGTCAGACAATTATGTCTCCACCCTTTTGGATTTAGACTTTTCTAGTGCCAAACAACTATTACAAATGCAATTAAAAAATTACTTTCTATGTTAGAAATCAAAATAATGCCTAATTTATTTGTTATTTTAGTTTCATAATTATTAAATTCGTTAAAATTCAATTGTAACTTGTATATATTTTTAGCAATTTAATGGTTTCTTATGTTGATAATCTAATTTTACTACACTTTTTTATTTTAAATATTGTTAATTTGTAATTTAATTCTGAATATATATCTTAAATGTCTGTTCTGAATTTTGTTAAACATTAATGAATAAATAAATAAATAAATGATATACTACTTCATAGAAAACACCTAAAAAGCTGTACAAGTAAATTATAAAAAAAAATGTTCTTGAGGCTGAATGATTCACACCTTTGGGCACAATGTTGTAGGTATGAATGTGCGCTGGATTCCCTGAGCTTTTTTAGCGAATAGCCATATTGTTGGTGTGGCAAGTGCGCGCTGTCCCATGTGTGACATATGCCATCTTGCTGTGTCTATGAAAATATTAATTTGATTTGTTTCTTACACAAATCAGGCTAATTATGGAATTGGCAAATTAGCAAATTTATTTATTATTTACATTTATGCTAATGCCCATTACTGAAATGTATTGTAATATTTTTTTATTTATTTTTATTATTGTCATGAGATAAAAATTTCCTGAAATGAAATAAAAAATAAATAGAAACAAATTAATTAAATGTATATAATAAAAAAGTGGTTTTTAAGCTCGAATTGCGAAATTGACTCCCATTCAATGACAACTTCTCACACGACTTCGATATTGACATCGATTACGTCAATGTAATTTACCTGATTTTTTAAACACTTCTCAATCCATCACCATTAAATGCAAAGCCAAGTGTTTTAAAAATCTGGGCTCAGATAAATAAATACATATGTATATAAACCATAAAAAAAAGCTGGTTTCACTTACCCTAAGGAACTGTGCACCCCCGTCACTGTTGATAGTTACGATTTCGAGGTTGTAAGACACTTCGTGTATCTAGGAACCAGCCAATGTCAGCCATGAAATCCAACGGAGAATATCTCTTGCCAGCAAATGCTACTTTGGATTAAGTAGGTAATTGAGTAGTAAAGTCCTCTCTCGACGAACACAACTAGCACTCTACAAGGTTCTCATCATGCCTATCCTAACGTATGGCGAAGAAGCTTGGACGATGACAATATCTGATAAGGGGTCCCTTGTAGTGTTTGAGAGAACGTTTCTGAGGAAGATTTTCAGACCTTTACACGGTCGGTGAGTATCGCACGCGATGAAACAATGAGCTTTACAACGACATAGACTGAGCGCAGCGAATAAAAATCCAACGGCTTCACGAATGGATACAAACGTTCCGGCTTTAAAAGTATTCGATGCGGTACCAGCTGGTGGTAGCAGAGGAAGAGGAAGGTCTCCTCTGCGTAGGCTTCAATTGGTACGTCCAACTGGCGCCGGTTAGCACGAGAAAAAAATGACTGGCGCGCTTTGTTAAACTCGGCCAAAATCGCGTTAATCAAGAAGTCGAAGGAACCGGGCTTCTCACTTTGTTGGACTCTGGCCTACAACATACGGCAACTTTTTTAATTTATCTTCACACTTCTGACACCTAACTTGGTTTTTTTCTTGTCGTAATAGCCATTTTGCATATTCGAAAAGAAGTACTTATATTAAACAGTCGAGTGGCTTTATGCGATGATCTTAACACTCGTCAGATATTGCAATTGGGGTTTTTGCTTTATAATTGGCAACATTACATTGCGAGTACTACCAGTATGAGCATATTTTGCGAAAAGCGGACGGTAACATATCACCTGAATGCGACACCCCGAATTCAGGTTCACAAGTCTGACGATTTGTCAGGTAAACAAAACCCTAAATCGTCACGCATAAAAGAATATGCTTTAGTGGATATATAGTTTAATTGTTGTGCTAATGTCTTTTCGTCCTCATTATACCAATCTTTTTCGGTACTGACAATCATTTCCGCAAAAGTTAGTGCATCGCTGCTACAACTTTCTCCCGCAATTATCGCACGTTTCAACAAATCTGAATATTTTTTTTTAAGGTCATTATTTTCCTTTTCAAGTTCTTCTATTCGTTTATTTAATTTAGCCGTGTTGCTTTGATAGGGAGTAGACTGAGCAAATCCTTCGGTAGGGCTTGTGGATTCAAATTCCCGGCAGATCTCAATCCTATAACTAACCTGACTATTTTCCTCTAATGTGGAACATTTTTCAAACTCTTCTAGATCCAAATCTTCTTCCTTAGCTATCGTACTATATGTTTCGGTGATGGGTGGGCTAACCCAATCAGAGCCAGCACTAGCTGACCGACTCCTATTAACTGGATCTAATCTTAAACAAGGAAAAGCCCCTTTCAAAAGTTTATATTTTGTTACTAATCTGGGTTCAAAATGGCGTTGACAAATAAAAACCCTGTCAGTTTTTGACACTTTCACGTTGCAAGCCAAGGCCCAACGCTTACGAGCATCTTCATTCTTAGGAAACGCAAACAGAATAGCTTTCTCCTTGGAAACGCAGCTCTCAATACAGCAGCTCCGTTTCTTTCTTTTCTCTGTCCACATGTTTGGGGGATCATCATCGTACCCTAATAAAAAATTTTTGTTTTATTTTTACAAAAAATATTTGTGTCAATTACTAAAGATCGCATATATGTACATATATACAACCAAAGCAGATCTATTAAAGGTGGCAGCAGTAGGCCAACTGATTTGTTTTTTTCGTTCGCCGTGTCCATTCGGATGTCGCCACAAATTGTTTGAAATAAATAAATCACTTCTCTGTTTTCTATTTTGACGTGAAATTCTAATTGAATCCAACATCCATGCACACGAACATCAGCTTATGCATGTACATATATGCAGACGCAATAGCAAATATATTTACTTACCCAAGTTACGGGTGGGAATTGCTCCTTTTTTTAGATATTTTGGACCCACAGCGTCCTCCTCGAAGTGCTTAATACATAGAAATGCATTATGCACCGGCATGTGCGTTGAAGGCGGGATCCTCAAATTGTCCCTCCATAATTGCAATAATCGCGCATTTTTCGGGAAAGCGAAGTAACGAACATTCATATCACTTAAACAACCGCGAGCACGACACCTAGAAGCTTTTGGCATTTTTTTTTTAATAATTCAGGCCTTTTCTTCCTTTTAAATTAATTCGTATTTCGCACACTCGTAATCGACACAATTTTCTCTCCGCATTCAAATTCAGTTCGATTGCATACGCACAATCAAGGCGAATTGAGTACTGAAGCA
Organism: Anastrepha fraterculus; assembly: GCA_037575425.1. NCBI lineage: Eukaryota > Metazoa > Arthropoda > Insecta > Diptera > Tephritidae > Anastrepha > Anastrepha fraterculus. The sequence goes on along the minus strand of JAYXIM010056263.1, from coordinate 29,139 downwards.
AGGCGAATTGAATACTGGAGGGGGCGTCTTCCCAAAAGAGTTACTAATATTGCAATCCTTTATAATAAAACAAGGTGAAATAACAAAACAAACAAACAAAAGAATTTCTACTTACATCCGCTATTATTTTATATTTTTGATAAAGAAAGCCAAATCTGGCAACGGTAGTGATACTGTTGCTGTTTCTATTCAAGTTGAAGGGGAAAGTGAAAATGAAATGTTAGTGTTAAAGTACGTTCACATATGCATTAATCCCCTATAAATCCACCAAATTAATCAACCCGTTCACATATGGCAGATTTACTGCAAAATTGACAATCAACTGTCAATACTGCGTTGAGAGGCTTCTCTTCATAGAAATTATTTTGGTGTTTTTGGTTTCTTTAATTATTATTAACGATATGAAGAAAATACAACGAGGAGGAATAGCTAAATTAATTGCGCAATTGGCTGCTAATAATATACAGTTGGAGGAAATCCGTATGCGACGTTTACTAAGGTTACAAAAAATTATGGCAGCAATACACATGGGAAATTTTATATTAAAAAAATAAATAAATAATTGGCGCGTACACTTCTGTTAGGTGTTTGGCCGAGCTCCTCCTCCTATTTGTGGTGTGCGTCTTGATGTTGTTCTACAAATGGAGGGACCTACAGTTTCAAGCCGACTCCGAACGGCAGATATTTTTATGAGGAGCTTTTTCATGGCAGAAATACACTCGGAGGTTTGCCATTGCCTGCCGAGGGGCGACCGCTATTAGAAAAATGTTTTTTATTATTTTGCTTTCACCGAGATTCGAACCAACGACCTCTCTGTGAATTCCGAATGGTGATCACGCACAAACCCATTCGGCTACGGCGGCCGAAATTTTATATTACATTTTATAATAAGAGGACAAAACGTTTATGGACACGCGCTTTATTCTGTAAAATGAATCCGTAATTCATAATATTTAACAAATATTTTTTTAGAATTATGTTGAGAGACCTGTTTCCTTTGCCGGCATCCATTTCATTTAGTTTTTATTTTGATGTTTGTCCTTACATTCGTAATAATAATTATCGATAACACAGAAACACATGGTTGTATGTCAAAAAGTATCGTTATTATCTAGGATTATTTTATAATCTCAGATTTTGGGAGAGAAATGTTGTAAGGGAAATCGCACTTTTTAATTACGAATTTTGAGTTAAGCGCGAAAAAGTAGATCATCTACTTATATGTGAACGTGTTATTAGTCTGTCTTTTAGACGTTAAAAAAATATAATTTTAATAAAAATATTTATATTTTCCAGTGCTGACACTGCTAGCAAAATTGTAGTAAACCGAAAGTTTAAGGAGAAGTAGCTTCATATCTTCAATCGGCTGAAATAAACTAATGTTAATGCATATGTACAGCTTGTGAGCGGAAAATGAAAAATAATTTAAATCCATGATTCAAGGGAAACCAGCTAGGGGCTACCGCCCAATATGCCTGCTAGACATACTAGGAAAGTTACTTGAGATAATCGTCTGCAACTTACGTCATTCGCTGAAGACAAGGGTATTATTCTCCTACCGACATACCAGTTTGATTTCATAAAGTCCCATTCAACAATAGACGTTTTTAAAGTGCATTGTAGACCTAGCATCAGAAGCTATCGAGACTAAAAGATGGTGCGGTGGGGAAAAGAGTACTGCGCAGTAGCACAATTAGACGACAAAAAATAGGATTTCACTAGACAGGGCTAGTATACTGGGGCGGCAGCCCTTGGTCGGGAAAAACCCGAGTCATTCCGGTACGTAGAACCGGCTGCCATGGGAATGTATGCTGTTAACAACAACAACAACAACGACAAAAAATAATTCAACTTTCATAAAATTAAATGCGCCACGCTATATCATCAGAATAGTTCAGAGCTACTTTACGGATCGCAACTTATATTTAAAAAGGTTAAGCAGGCGTACCTCAAGGATCCAAAGTAGGCCTTCACGACGGCTTCCCACACTGTCCACTGAGCATATTATGCTCGACGGTTATGTCCCCGCTATACTAAGGAGAAAACATTAGGTTCACAAGTTTTAGTTGATTCATAATTGATCTAAGGATTATTCCGGTAATTAGAACCGACTGTCGTGGGAACAAAATATTTAGTACGCAGGTGCAGCGGTATAACAGTAACAGTGTTCCTTCTTGACGGACATCATACCAAAACCCGAAAAAGTCTATAACAATCGTTTCTGATAATGGAACAAATCTCGCTTCTGTAAAATTAAAAATTTTTCAGTCAGTGTTAATATCACAAATACTCAGCTGTGTATAATCTAGCAAACAACAGCCAAGCAGAGGGCATCCTACACACAAACCGTGTTTCAATGGTCAATGACTGGGATCCTAAAGAATGATAGATTACAAGGTTTGGTCTTACGAAGCAAAACTGTAAGAGTAACTTCTGCTCCCACGTCAGAAGGGATTCGCCAACAGAATTGTTCCCGCTCATGCACACGTTTTCTTATTCTCTCTTCAAATCAGTCGTGGTTCAGATCATAAACAAAATGCAAATCTTTTATGCTCGTTTTATGAAGAAATATATAAAATATTGCAATTTTTGAATATAACGAAAAAAAATTTCACGCCTCTATTAGAATGTCTTGCACCAAGTTGCAAGTAACTCCTTGATAAAGTTCATCAGATTGTTCCAAAGCTTGAAAGTTACTATTTTCTGTTCTATACTTCCACAATAGATATTCTGACTTGACCGAGGTCCGCCTGCAGAAAAAAAAACTATCTTATACTTTTTTAATAAACAGTAAATTATACTCAAATCTATTTTAGTATTTATTTTCCATATTTACAATTACAATACCTATATGTAGACATATTTCTCTAAGTGTTAAGCAACACATGAACATCACAAAATCGTTTAGCGTTTACACTTTTATTGATTGAGCCTTGGGAACATCATCGGCCTCGACATTGGATAACAAATATTCTAAATTACTTTCGTCATAGTCATCTGCTGCCAACTACATATAAAGACACAGAATTTAAAAAATATTATATTGCCCATACATATATACGTATACATATAAGAATAAATGCTTTTTCATACTTCAAATTTGTAACTACTTACGGTAGTAACCTTGTATCCCATCGCTTTTAATAAACGAATCTTAAGTCGCATTAGCCCAACGGGAGATTTGCTAAATTTCAGCTCTTGGTCTTCGGAAAGAAATTCAACAAACATCTTTGTATTAGCTGGTTCCTTATAACTCACTAATATGCTAGGTATGTTTATTCCATTAATAGGGCAAACAAGTTTAGCAAAATCAACAATAGGGGATTCGCCAATTTTGTTTGTTATTTTCTCCAAATCGCTACGGTTCTTTAGTAAATACGACGGTGCGGGTGTATCGAAGTTTTGTAATGTAGGTGTTTTCAAATTTTTAAACCTCCACGTCGGTTCCTCTATGGCAATAGATGTAAGAAGAACTTGAAAACGACTTTCGACTTTAGGCAGATCCTTTTGGTAATTCTTATTACTAAATTGTGATCGCAATTTTATGTTCACAGCTGCCTCAATTAGATCGAACGACTTGTGTCCTAATATCCACAACGAAAGACAGCTTTCCACCAATTGGTCCACAAAATATCTAAACTCGTTCTGATCTACTTTATCCAGGAGGATTGACTCAATCCGTTTAAGATCACTTGCTGGTATTTTGCAGTTAAGTTGTGCGCAACACCATAAAAATTTAGCAAGATCTTTGCCACGCATGTGCTCACTAACCATATCGAACTTTTGCGATGGGACCAGGCGTCGTAAACAATGTTTCACCAATGGTTCAATAGTGCATTGCTCATCCCAAAGATTATCGGCAAAATAGGCAAACAAATGAGTACAGCCACGGGTTTGTAGCTTTGCAATGATATCTTCACTACAGTATTCTTTCAAATATTCAAAAACTTCTTCCGAATATACGCGCTGTAGACGCAATGCTTTGACTAAAGTTACTAGAAGTGCGTCGTTGCTGGGTTCATTGGGGGAGAGTTTAAGTACTTCTTCTATTAAGCGTTGGTTATATGCATTGCTTTCTATACGAGTAGATGTTTTGAAAGCGGCATTGGCAACCATAACCAAATCTAGTGTACTTAATACAGGAAGATATGAATCTAAACGCGTATTTAGCAATTTATAAAATAATTCGCCATTTTGTGCTCCACGGTGTTTCTCTAAACCCAAATAGAAGCATATTTGAACAAATCGTTCCTTAGACAAGTTCTCGGAAATTTCCTTTGCCAGTATACGCTCCATCGCCGCGCTATAAAAATCAATTCGCACTATCCAATTAGGCATGAGATAGAGGAAGGCATATAAAGTTCTTAATATGGTGTCAAGATCCATTTTAGGAAGTAATTTTATTGCTGTGGCATCCAACTCATTCAATAAAGTGGCGTATTTATTAGGATCAGCGCTGGGTCGATATGTGAATGCGAAAACAATTAATGCTGGTAATTGATCTGGTGATATTCCAGTCAATTCCTTTTGCAAGTAGCGCGTGTCAGTTATAGGAAAATAATCGGCATACCTTATCACTGTGGGAACAATTGGAGCATGGTTTTGCAATTCCAACGCAACATGCTTCGCGAAACGTGTGAGTAAAGTACCGGCCTCATCGGAGGTTTCTTGCAAGATGTGTCGTGCCGTAAAAGAGGCTAACCGATGTACAACTCTTTCGATCTGAGAGACCTGGCGTTCTTTTAACAAAGATACGCATTTTGACCGTAGGAATGTGTTTATCATAATTAATAAAACCTTATTTTTTCTGTTTTATGTAATTCCGTAAATAACTTAACAAACCGAACACGCGCAAGAAGTAACTTTGGGCGAATTCATCTTAAGGATTCGCTCTGGAGTCATATGTTGCACAGGGCAACCCAAAGAAATGTTTTTATAAATAGTTTCAGACCTTCACTTGCATAAAGTGCTCACATGCTTGAAAAGAGATCAAAATCTTACTCGTGCAGCCAACTAAATTGTACGAATTATGTTTTCTGTATATGACAGACATCGCACTGCTAATTGGAGGAGGTGACGCAAAAATTATATATATATTTATTTATTTATTTATTACGGTCTTATAGACCTAGATAATATTGGCAAAATTACATTAAAACTACTAAAAGATATAAAGTATATACTGAACAAACTTCAAGTATATAAGATGGGTATTATTGGCACAATAAATTTCAATTATATATTTCTAACTATCTAAATGCTATGGAAAGCTTAGAATACTCATATAAAAGTTTCTTAAATATTTCTGGACTCTCACAGTTTTTTAAGTGTACAGGTAATTCATTATATGCTCTAACTCCTCTACAGTATAAGCTCCTCCTGTCCAATTCATTTCTGGCTATTGGGACGTGAAAATTATTTCTGTTCCTTGTATGGTAGTTGTGAATTTCACTGTTGTATATCATTCTATTACTTAGATATCCAGGTAGATTGCCTAATTTTATATTATGTATGAATTTCAAAGTGTAGTATGTCACTAGTTGTTTCACACTGAGCCAATTCAATTCTCTAAGCATTTCTAGAATTGGCGTGTCGTATCGTTTTCTTAAAATAAAACGCATCGCTTTATTTTGTTTCTTTTGTAGATTCGAGATTTGAGTGTCGGTGAACGTAAATAGAATTGTCGGACAGTAAATGAAGTGAGGCTCAATCATTGATCTATACACCATAATTTTGTATTTCTTGCTGATAAATTTACATGAGCGGAACATAATACCTATCTTTTTACCTAGTTTCGTCTCTGTATATTTCAAGTGCTCATCGAATTTTAGCTTATCATACTTTATTTTATCAACTCTTTGCAAGGGATTATTTGCAATATTCAGCGTTATAATGTCTGGATCCACTGTTCTTCTTGTCATCAGCATATATTTTGTCTTATCGATGTTAATTTTCAGTTTGTTGTGGCACAGCCATATGTATATCATATTTAAATCTGTTTGCACTTTAGGATATAGCTTCTTCCATTGTTGGAGCACTCAGAGTTAATAAGGCATCATCCGCGAATAGACGAATTTTACAAAATTTTAGGTATTTAATAACATCATTGATGTATACTATTAATAATATTGGTGCGAGCACAGAGCCCTGTTGCAATCCTATTGGAACATCTATTTCTGAAGAGACAGCATCTCCTATTACCGTTTTTTGTCTTCTACCGCTTAGATAACTTTCAAACCAATTTAAAGATTGGTTTTGTACGCCAACATTGTGTAGCTTCTTTATTAAATTTTCTCTGTCTACGGTTTCAAAAGCTCTTTTCAAGTCTAAAAAAACTGATATTGTGATCTCCTTCTTTGACAAATTTTCTTTCCACTCTGTAATTACCAAGTTTATTGCTGATTCACACGAGTGCTTAGATCTAAACCCAGATTGTTCCTGTATTATAATTTGATGGTCATCAAGATACTGTAGCAGTTGATCTTTGGCTATTGTTTCAATTATTTTTTCATCACATTGCAATGTGTTTATAGGACGCAGTTCTTCTGGTTTTGTTGTTCCTCTAATCTTTTCCACTGGAATAACTACAGAGATTTTCCAGCACTCCGGGAAAATACCTTGAGAGAAGCTTTCATTGATTAGGCAGGTATATGTATATCCCAAGTACTCTATAGAGTCTTTTATTACACCTTCCGTTAACATTTTTTTACCACCATGTTTACTTTTTAATGACGAAACAGTTTTAATTATATGAAAGACCGAGACTCAAAGACAATGAGAGTTATAGGTTGTAACATCAGCAAGTAGACATGTTTTTTGTAGGATCTAAATAATATTTATGTCAGATGTAACGGAAGACAATCTAACGTGTACCAGGTTTAGACGTGATTTATGAAGTCAACGAAATACACTAAAAGTGGTCGTGTCAGCATCCATTTCCTCAAAACTTAGCTTGCGTTGAATGTATGAATTTTCACTCCATTTACAGCACTTGAAAATTATCGTTAAGTGTGTACTGATATTACTTAATGACTTTGCGTCATTATATGAAGGTGTGGTGATAACACCGATTTCCTAACTATTACCAATCATCTAAATTTTCTTTTCTTTTATTATTTCAATTATCATTATGATGGTATTTAATGTAATAATAATAAGTTTTCTAATGATTTATATTATGCTAATTTTTTTGGAGAACACAAAAATGCTTACACAAACTCGGTTACGTTGTCTTCTTCTATCAGTTTTTACAAGTGAACACAAACGTTTCGTTCACTTACTTTGTTACTTACAGCTCATTGATTTACATTATGGCTGGTGATGGCTAATTTTGTTATTGAATACAACTATGTGTGGTACGCGAACATAGCTATTACAAAATATTCCGAACGAACTCTTATTGGGCAATCAGCTGTTCTTGTTTACGTTTTCTTGCCGCTGTATTTCCCAAAACATTCACTTTTACAATTTCCATTTTGACCACTTAACCATTCCAATGGCTAGACGTGCTGCAGGCTTGGTAATATTTCGGCGGGTTGCTCAACAGATTGAGTATCTGTTATTACGCGCATCTTATGGCGATTTCCATTGGAGTTCACCTAAGGGTCACGTCGACCCAGGCGAAGACGACTTTACAACAGCTTTACGGGAGACTAAAGAAGAAGCCGGGCAAGTGCTCTATGATATATTTTTAGCTATAATAATAATTGAACATATATGTATATTTATATGGCTTTTTGCAGATATTCAGAGGAAGATTTAACAATTTTTAAGAATAAATCTAAAGTACTGAACTACACAGTAAAAGGGAAGCCAAAAGTAGTTGTCTATTGGCTAGCTCAATTAAAAAATCCCGCCCAAGAACCGAAATTATCCGATGAGCACACTGAAATGATGTGGCTACCGAAAGATGCCGCAAAAGATATTATTGGTTATAAAGAAAACCAGGAAATGATTGAAGAGTTTCACGAATTCATACTAGGCCTATAAAAATTTCCTCGATTTGACTGTTGTATGTATTTTATAGGCCTAAAGCAAAGCAAAATACAATATGTAACAGAAATACCCTATAAGCGATAAGCACGAACCCTCCAAAACAGTTTTTTATTTTAATTTTTTTTTTCTGGCCAGATTGACACGAAGGTTTTTTAGAATTTTACAAATACTAAAAACCTTCCAAATTTTTAATATTTATGTATATATTGCGACTTGAGAAAAATATACATCGCCCTGGATAGTAAATATCAATATTTTTGTGTAAATATGGAAATATTGCAGCTTGAGAAAATATTTAATCTTGCATTTTACTACAGTAGAAACTCGATACTTACGATACAACTTTTTTTTTCATTTTAGTACTTGCGAAATTAGAAAATGTTCACCTCTTGCAACATTTTTTGTTTTGTATTTTTCTTTGGCTCTTTTTATGTAGTATTTTTTATAGTAAAGCTCGGGGAAGTACCGTTGATGTCATTTTTTTAATTGAATCAGCTGAATGAATTTAGGGGACTTAGACGGTACAATTCATTTGCTGACGAAATGACAGTTTTGCGTGGTGTGCCCTCATAATGGCAAAGAGAAAATTTACGCTGCTACAGCCCATGGATAAAATATGGATAAATAAGACTTACTAAATTGAATTATAATATAAAAAAGTCCTCTTATGTCACACTGTTGCTTGTGGAGAAACTTTCGATGAGTCTATGCGAAATATTGATCTGAAAAATTCAATATGATTTTAAAATAGTGCATGGGATGTGTTACTGCAACTTCAATTGAGTCATCGTTTCAAAAACTGTTTGAAAAACGTGTCACTGGGATTGTGACGATATTATTCCTCTTTCGGAGTTATGATTACAGATTGCTGATGGTGCAATGCAACTTTGTGCGGTAAGTAGAACCATTGCAGTAGGTCTCCCAATCTGAAATCGGGCAGTGGATTGTTAAGCCTGACTCCGAACGCACAGCTGCAAATGAAGAATACTGTAATAAAGAAGACGGATCAGTCGGCAAGGGAACTAACGATGTGATACTAAATGGGAATAAAATTGCATCGGAAGAGGCAATATATGCTTGGATTGGGCAAAGCAAAACAATGCTTGCTTAAACGTGCTCTACGCTAACATTTGCTAATACATTTTTTCAACCTTTTGTGGTGACATCGTGGGTACCGCAAGATTGCATTCTAGGACGATTATTATTTGTTTTGTTGATGACTTTGGTTCCTGCTTTTTCTCTTCAAAAATTCTTTAAAACACAGTTGGCCTTAAGGTATACTCTGTTATAAGCCATTTTGGAGACTCTCTAGCGGTTTAGTCTGAGTTTGAAAAATTCTTAGTGTACTCGGATACGTCTGTTTTTGAGTATTGAAAGGTATTATCATGGTACTTTCACTAGATAACTATGTATAGTGGGCTCACATATTCATTGTTGGGTATTTGGCCGAGCTGCTCCTCCAAATTGCTTCTCCATGGCATAAATTCACTCGGAGCTTAGTCAATACCAGCCGAGGAAGGACCGCTATTAGAAAAAACCTTGTCTATCATTTGTTGCTTCATGCCTACAGGGGATTTCGGACCAGGGCCCAATCGTATGGGACGCACAAACAAATCTATTCAATAGCGGCAGCCGCAATTCCATAAACAAGTAGTAAACAATTGAATTCAATTTTTCGCACAAAAAAAGAGAAGCCTGACGGAGCGGATAGATTGTTCAAAGTGAAACAAGTCCAAAATTATTTGCCACCGCGACATATATTCTTATTTCATGATAACCCGTAATAACTGTGAATTATTAATAACTATGAGATTGTTAAAATTTCAGTGGCAGCTTTGGTAACCATCATAACTTTGGTTTGAAATTGGCTAAGCCGGCAGCACTGCTTAGGAGATGTAAACAAAACGTACCACGAAGCAATCACCGCCCGAATGGGCTATTGATTTCCTGTCATATATTTTCTTGAAATGGTATTGAAAATATCCTAAAAGTTCGAGTGTAAAATAAATAAAAATGCTGAGGCAAGAAAATTTAGCTGCTAATTTTTGCGGTCTCTTGGCAGCGCAAGGATTCAAAGGTATGCCAATGTAGATATCCATTACATATCTCAACCACTAAATTGAAAAATATTTAGAAAAAGCAGTTGAATGGCGCATACTTGGACAGGAACGCGATGGGTCTATGCTAACTTCTTGGATTTTTGAGGATTTAAATGTTGAAGTGCGGGAGTCATGCATTGGACTTTTTAACGCTAATGCAAAAACGTTGCGCATATTACATCGTTTTGAGAAAGTGTGTCTCGAAATAATACAGGCTACCACCAATAGCAGTGGTACTTTATTGGTATATGTTGAGAAGAAACCGTGTTCTGTGGACAATGGAGAGATCCGTCCACTTTACCAAGCCCACATTGTTGAAACACGGTCCACCAATGGGTGTGCTAAGCCTTTACTCGATATCCCAACATATAGGCAAGTAATGGCGCAATTTTTATGGCGAACCGAAAAAGTTGCGGAAAAGCAACCTAGTCAAGAGAAGTTTCTGCTACTTATTCATGAGACATGTAAGTATTGGTGAACAATTTTTGAAGGTTATAACTTACCAACATTTACTCTCAACAGCAATAAAACAATTTGTCTGCAACCTAAAACAGCGTGAAGTTAGTGAAGCAAATCAAAACAGTTCAATGGAAGGCGAACTTTTAGATAACTGGTATTTGGACACCGGCATGCTTGTTTCGGAGACTATTGCTAAGAACTTCAGTTGGTCTCAGTGGGACTCGGATAACCAGGCATTATATTATATTCACCTAAAGCCTAAAGCAAAAAGTTTGAGCCTTATGGAACGCGATGAAACTGAGAAAACCAAAGAAAATGAATTAAGTCCCACACTATCGGCTTTTCAGTTTAATGAGAAATTACCCACAGAGACGGTGGTATGTTCTACAATTTTTAAATATGTAAGTTATGTTCTTTATTTGCTTTCATTTATTCCAGCTTAATATCCCACTAAATTTGCCAAAATTGCCCCAAGGCTCATTCGAGGGTGAACCTGTTTATGAAGACGATGCGGTTCCCTTAAGAGTGCACGATTCCTCGCTGAATCTAATTATATTGACTAATGGCTCCGGTATGCTTTTTGTGTGCCACTATTACCTGTATCAACCTATACAGCCGAAAAATGTAGACGACACACCTGCAGATGGTGCGGATACCTCTCAAAAGGTTAATGTGCACTTCGCCTATTCAGTAACACTTCTACATCATGGATGCGTTGTACACTGTGTAATGCCCGGTGTACCGTGGGAAAAGGCTCGCCTACTGAAACCAACATTCGCGTTACATGGTTCCCATCATTTGCTAGTTTTTCAACCGGACTTGTTCGTACATTTGCTTGATGTGGGCTCGACCCACGAGCCATGTTGCCATATAGTCTGTCCGGCGCATAATCGCAATCCACTGACTCAACTCGTATCGTGCCAGAAATGGGGTTCTTTGGCATATGATGTTGCTACGCTCGACTTGGTCTCACTCAATGTACCTCGAGGACATTTGATTGAAGCTTTTCGCAACGACACATCGGTCGATAACCGTCTCAGTATTATTCATTACTTTCTTCTGCATTCCAATGATATGGATGTGCTCGCGGAATTGCTTAGTATCATAATGGAAAGACCACTATCTCTGGATACAGTAGCTTTGCTCAAAGAAGCTTTGGTGGCGGGCAGTTATGCTGCCACCCTGCGTGGTCTGCCGGCTGACGCTGCATCGCTTGCCCGATTTCTACCCCTTACCACCGCTGATCCGTCACGCCCAATTCAGGCTCGGGTGGCAGATATAAACGTAGGCTTGTCGCATGAAAGTCTATATAACACGAGCATGATGCTATTATCTCCGCATCAGCGTTTATCACCGTATCATTCAGATATTTGGACACGCTTGTGGGAGCATTTGAACGAAGCTGGCCAAAAGGAAAAACGCCGCTTCAATTCGGAGCAGGTGAGCGAGAAACTTATGTTTTCGCTGTCATGCTATCAACCAGAAGCGCTATCGCGTTGCACAACACCACTAACGCCTGGTGGAATTGGAGGCAACAGTTTTAGCGATTTTTCTACATCTAATAGACGTAGCTGCAACGAAGTTCTACCTTTTATTGAGATCGAGACGTGCACCGCTACAAAACAGGAACATGTTATATCCGTGGCAAGTGCTTGCTTCAGCTATAAATATATAATATAATATAATATGCATGTATGAAATATATGTAACTAACCTATTTTTGGTTCACAGAATATGCGTGAGTTAAGCGTGCATTTGGTCAAACATTCAGCTAAGCCCAATACGGGATTTCGTTGGCTAAAAGAAACCTTTTTTGAGCGTTCGCAGGCTCCTGCTCACGTACACGCCGTCGCCACGCAATACGTGAGCTCTCAGCTAGAATTGTCACGCGCACTTTGCTCACTTGTTTGTCGCGCGGCGGGTCTGGATGCGCGCAATGAAACAGCGCGTGGTTTTCAATTAATGTAAGCGCCATTTTCGGTCAGTTTAACACATGAAATCACGTTTTCCTTTAATATTTAGTGACCAAATGACCAACGGTCAACAATATTCGCTATTCCTAATTCTGGAGCGCTATTGCTTAGCGGTGGATTCCATAGCTTTCCCATTGCCACAAGGCTTCGCTTCATTCTTTACTTACCTCGGATATCGCGCTTTAACATTTGAGATGTTTTTGCAGTATGTGGAGAATCACGTATTTGAATTGCAGGTCGATGTCATGAAAACAATTGTTAACGGTAAATAAACATTTAGAAACATTAGAAATTAAATATTTATTATAGTCTTACTTGCTGTAAAACTATTTACTTAATAGGTATTGACGATACCGTAGACGGAGTTGAAAAGAAACTTTCCTTGCTATCCGCGCTTCCAAAATCTCGAGCTCAGCGTTTACTGAAGAACTGGTCACATCCCGAGAGTTTGATGATACGTGGACGCGAGCATGCAGCTAATATATTATCTGGGCAGCCAGTGCAACAGCGTGCCACCAGCACTGGTGTAAGTGTCAACACGCAGAGCCGCACATCATTGAGAAGTGGTTAGTTCCTAAAGCGTTTCAAAATAATAACAAAGCACTCAATTTTATTAGACATTCATTTATTAAATTAGTCTTACTTTCATTTATTTAATTAGTTGTACTTTCATTTATTTTTATTCATTCTTTCATTTTGCTCATTCCTCTGCTAGACCTTAATAACGAAAAGGCTCTCTCATTTTCGGGGTTCAATATGGTTTTTGCATCAATCCTTGCTTTAATAATTATCATTGGTTTATTGTTGTTGGGCTTCACATATTTAAAACCTTAAAGTTATTATATAAACAATCAGGGTAAGCATAAAGGGTACGGGTTAATAGAATCCAATGCACATTTTTTTGTTTGTGTCTTAAAAGTTGAACTATTTGTTTTATTATAGAATAAACTTTGTTCTTGTGTTTTTGTGAAAAAGATCTCACTGTCAAAGTAATTATCGCATGATACTTTTATTACATTTTAGATGTCGCTGCCGATACGTTGTCGCCATTAGATTCATTTTTGGATCTACTTACCGCCAAAGCCAACCTTAACGAGCTGGACTACAATTTACTAATAGAAACTACGATCTCCTCAATGGAAAGAATTAATACTAAAGAGTAGTGCGTTCCATTTAATATGTGTATGAGTATTTGAGGCTTACTACATCTTTTTGTACCGGAAAAGCATTCAGGCATGTGCCATAGAAATTAAGTATAAAGCCAATAGTTTAAAATGAGGCTTAAAAATTGTATTGAATTATGTACGAGTATTTCATTTGAATTACCAGTATTTTGTATATACCTATATGTTTGTATGTTTTTTTTGTTACACCATACCGGTTAGATATGTAAGGTAATTTGTATTGAACAATAATTCGTTTGTGTATTATTGAAATCCTTTTGTATAAGGGGTTGGGGTAGTCAGAGACCCGAAAAAATGATGATTTTCAATAAATTTTTTTGTTAGTCAATTGCTTTATTTTAAAAAATAAAAACATAGCATTAATAAATCATATTTCGACTTGGCTTTAGCAAAACTTCAAAAAAAAAAAAATCAATTTTTGTTGTTGTTGTTGTAGCAGTACCTTTACCCAGTCAGTGTAGCGTAATCACCGGTCGTCTTCGTCTAGCTCTAATAATTGTAAAAGTTATCGCTGTTTGTGTGGAGCCCATTTCTCCAGAAGTCTCTTGCGGTGATCATCACAAGTCCTTGGAGATTCATCTAAAATTAACCGGACAAGAGAAATTAGTTTTATTAATAGATAATCTTGAGCCTGATCGAAGCTTTTTTTTTGTCAAAATTAACAATATAGCGGCCTCAGGAAGTATTTTTTAGATTTTCGCGAAAAAAACCGACAATTAATTGTTTGAAAAAATCGAAATTTTTGAAAACAAAGAAACGAGTTTTTTATGTTTTTCAAAAGCAGTATACATTTTATTGAAATCTACCAAGCGCTTTTTAAGTTACAGTGATCACCAGTTCAAAAAACCTAGTTTTGAGAAAAACGCATTTAAAATTTTGCCCGAGCCCGAGCGCCCTTTGTTAATTGTTGAATAACTCGAAAAGTATTTGTCGGATTCACTTCAAATTTTCACACAATATTTTTAAGATATTATACTTTAAGAAAATGCAAAAAAAAAAATCCAATTTTTCGAAAATTCTGACTACCCTAAACCCTATAAACTATATTGAATAACATCGTGTGACTAAAATCAACTTTTTGTTATCCAGGAAAAACTTCATATGCACGTGTTGCATACTCAGTACTCAAAGTACTTTAAGGTTTCAAAGGACTGAACTTAACAAACATTTTGTTTTGAATATTTATTCACACTCTATGATATTCATATCGATATCAAACAAGAGAGAATATACCTAACTATTTACTCTTTGCCATGACAGATTCAGATTTATTATGGTATCTGTTGGGTATACTTTATTTCATTGGAAAAAAGTTCAACTACTTTTTTTAAACTGTATAAAACATAACTTAATTTTCAAATCTTATTAAATTACTTCATATTTCGTTACTTATTTAATAAAATATAAAAATGACATTACAAGAATATACTCGTATTCTAAACTAATATCAACTTATAAAGATCAACTTTTGCAAATATATACGAGCTCTGTAATCATGATTCAATCATTATTTCATATATATATATAAATCAATATATACAAATTTGAAATTGAAGTGAATTAAATTATTCAGATATTAAAGTCCAAAACGTCACAGGAGATTTCTCAACACTATAAACATATAAGTACATACAGCCGTTGAAAAATATTTAAGAACAAAGCGTTGGCAACCATACGAGCATCTTTTATCGAGTACGGAGCCGTAACGGTACTTGGGCTTGAATATGTTTGCTGTGTTCAGATTTAATTAAATGCGCTAATTTATCTCTTTTCCTTGAAGAGTTTGCATTGATTTTTTGCGTTTTAGTAGGAGTCAAGGCGAATCTATTAAAGGTGGTGTTGGTAAATCAGCTGATTTGTTTTTTTCTCTCGCTGTGTCCATGTGGCTGTCAGCATAGAATAAAACAAGGCGAATTAATTTTTCTTTTTCTACTTTTACAATACTTTGCCGTGACAATCAAACGTACAAAATATTGTTGGTGTGGTAGGAGCACTGATATTTGTAAAACGATTCGGGCTTCGTCCAAACTTTTGTGAATTGTTTTCTGTTTTATATTGTAACTGGTAAGTAATTAGAAAATAAAGTGTCTGGAGTATTCCTACAGTAATTTACTTTAGTTGAAACGGTTCAATAACGTCGAAAGGGAAAAATTGCGACTCAGCTCTTCGAAAAGCATTCATAGAGTTGATACCGGATTATTCTTCACTGCTATTTCAACACAATTAAACGTTTCAAAAACGATGGTTTTTAATGCTTTGAAATATATGAATGTAAAACAGCAAAGAACTTTCTCAGAAAAAGGAAAGCGCGAAAGAGTACTAGGCAGGTTGATAAGATGATCGTTAGATTGTCAAAACAGGATCACAGAAAGCGTGCTGCTGGCATCCATTGAGAAGTTTTCGTTCACAATAACGGAAAGAACGGTTACGTTTCGATTGGAAGAAGGAGGTCTTCATGGTCAACTGGTACGGAAGAGGCCATTTACCTTTATGGACTTTTTTCTATAAAAAAAACCCCACGACCATCTCATCACTAAAAGAAAAAAATCGTTGACGAGGCTAATGGCATCCCGATATGAATTCTCTAGCGAGTAGCACGGCGTACAGAGGCAAGATTCTAAGAGTGTACTCTACGTAACAGGTAACATTTAGAGGAAATAATTAAAAAAAATCCGCATTAGTCTAGCTAATTCAGTCATCGGACACACGGTATTACATTTTATATTGTTATATATGTATGTGCATTCATTTATGTATGTAAGGAAAAACCACACTAATTATTTTTCAGCACTTTATTAAAACTTATCGTCGTCGCACGTATAGACATCACACAGATTTGCTTCACAATGCAGTCGCAGAAATCAAAGCACCGCGTCGTGATCCCCACTATTGTATGACTCAATATCAATTCACCATTTTTTTATTTATTTTTCCGCCATATTTTATTTATTTTCCTTATTTCATTTTATTTTATTTTATATAATTTTATTTTATTTTATTTATTTTTTTTTTTATTGCATCCCAAAAAAGGAGTGTTTTAAATTAATTGGCGACAGCTTAGCTGCAAGCCAATAATTTATAACAGGTACAAAATATTACAATTAAATATATATATAAATATTATACAAAATAGTTAACAAATTTACTAACAAGAAAAACGTTTACTGTAAAAAGTTTCGGACTATATGACAAGAATTGAGTAAAGCTGCTTTCTGCATGTCGAAAATTAAATATTCTGGAAGTTGAAGAGTTTTGACGTTGTCTGCTAAGTTTTTATGCACTAGTCCGTGGGCTGAGATGATAATTGGTAGTATGTGCACCTTCCTTAGCTTCCACTGGCGTTTGACATCAATGCCTAAGTCTGAATATTTAGATATTTTTTCTGCATATGTTTTATTGCATGTTTCTGTTTAGAGGAACAGCAATATCAACTATATAACCAGTCGCTTGGGATTTATCAATAAGGAAAATATCTGGCCTGTTGTGGTCTCTTGTGCCATTTGTTAAAATTGTTCGGTTGTAATATAGAAGGTAGTTGGAGTCTTCTTGAACAGGTTCTGGAGTGTATCTGAAGTACGGTATTTTGCTTGGATTGAAGTTGTACATCTGCGTCAGGTTTAGATGGATTATTTTCGCGATGTCATTATGTCGCTTCAGGTACATAGAGTTTGCCAGTGTGGTGCATCCCGCTAGCACGTGGTCTAATGTCTCACTTCGACTATTGCATCTTCGACATCTGTCTGCCGCGGCATTTGGATCTCGCATTACGTATTTAATGTAATTTCTCGTTGGAATCACACCATCTTGTATGGCGAAAATGGTACCCTCCGTTTCGGCAAATATCGACCTGTTGGTAAGCCATAAGTGCGACAATTTTTGGTCGACATGTGGGATCAGCAAGTCTTTTCGATATACACCGTGAACAACCATTTCAGACCATCTTTGAATTTTTTCATCTATTGTCGTTGCGTTCCTGGTTTCGTAGGGTTGATTCATCCGAAGGGGGGTATAATTATCATCCGCAGCACATGCAGCCTTGTGCAGATCGGATTGGGAGCACTTACGTTGGAAGTATGCTCTTATGTTCACGATAAGTTTGTCATGCAGTGCTCCAACATCAATCTGTCCTCTGCCTCCCGCTTTTCTAGGTAGCATCATTCGAACGACAGAGCTTTTTGGGTGACGTGACTTGTGTTTAGTCATAATTGTACGTATTATTCGTTGTAGATTTTCTATTTCAGTAGATGACCATTTTACAATTCCGAAGCTATACGATACCACCGGGACGACAAATAAATTAATAGCGTGGATTTGGTTTTTCCCATTAAATTGGGTTTTACAGACAGCGTGAAGGCGCCTCTTAAATTCTGCTATCAGATTTTTCCTCATTTGCATCGTATACCTCCCCTGGCTCCATTTCTGTTATGTCGAGTCCGCTACTTTCCGTAGTTGCATGTCGAGAAACCACTTTACCTTTAACTATTGTGATCTTTCGGCATTTATCAAGTCCAATAGGCATTTTAATGTCATTGGAGAAGGTTTCGACACATCTCAAAAGCTTATCTAGATGTTTGGAATTACTGGCGTAGAGTTTCAAATCATCTACGTAAAAAAGATGGCTCAGTCGGAATCTTCCAGACTGTCCGTGTTTTAATACAAACTCATGTCCCGTCTCATTCAGGATGTGACTTAAGGGGTTCATGCTGAGAACAAACCAGAGTGGACTCAACGAGTCACCTTGAAAGATGCCATTTCGAATGTTTATTTCGGTTGTGTATTGAGATTATTTTATTTTATTTTATCTTATTTTATTTTATTTTATTTGTAGAGCTTAATCCATCTCGGCTATTGCCGGAGATTACACATCCCGGATAAAATTTTCAAGGGATTGTGCTCTGGTGGAGCGTAGTCCAAGTTCTACGCCCATGCGATTACTATTGTTTAAATATTTAAAAATCTACGAACTATTGCACATGTGTCCAGTATGGTCGACTTCTGCATGTCTTCTAAGAGGTGTTGGCATTCATACTTCTTCAAGTTTTTTATTAAATGCTTAGGCACTAATCCAGTGGACGATATAATTATTGGAATTATATTCACTTCCCTCGCTTTGTACATCTGTTTCAGTTCTATGGCCAAAGCAGCATACTTCGATACTTTGGTGGAGTATGTGCTTTGGATATTGCGATTAAGGGGCACCGCTATATCGATTACTTCGATCGTTTTATTTGTCTTGTCGAACAAGATAATGTCAGGTTTGTTGGCAGCTGCTGTTTGATCTGTGGATATAAATCTGTCCAAAATCTGTTATTTTATTTTATTTTATTTCATTTTATTTTATTTTATTTTATTTTATTTTATTTTATTTTATTTTATTTTATTTTTTTAATGCAATTGAAAAAAAATTGTATAATAATTTTTATGTATTCGCTTATCATTTCAAAAATAAGAAAATAGTAAAAAATTTAATAGATGAAATCTTGAGGTGAGAGATGTGTGGTATTTAGAATTTTTTATGGATGAAAACTCAGTGTGGTGTCTGTATTGTCGATGTTCTAAAATCCGTTATTAGCAACAGAGAATGTTAATGCTAGCAAACCTTTCAATGTACTAAAAATGTTAACAGTAACATTTGCGCCTTCTCATTTTATTAACTTCCCTGCTGAGAGTTATCAGTTTGTTTTCTTCTTCCGACAGATGGCGCCAAGCATCCGCAATCCACACCGTGAGCGCCATTGCAAACGCCATCACATCCTCTATTGTGGTGGTGCAACCAGAGAATTTATTTAATATTCTCTGCTGTCACTTTTCCTGTCTTTACCATTGTTGTTGGTGCCGTTGTTAACCCGCGATGCAGAGTATACAAAGGTGGCCCCGGCAGAGTCACTGCTGTCGCTTGTGCTGCGTACGTTCTGCCGTTGCAAGTAGGTCCAATGCGATTTGTTTGTTTATCCAGTTGACAGTTCCTGGAAAATCGTCACGGTGAACGTATCTTTAGTAGTTGTGCGGAAAAAAAAAAAAAATAATTCGGTGATGCTGCGTGTTTAAACGAAAGTGCGGAATTAGACACACGTACACCTAATCACGTGAATCTATGTAACAGGCAAACACTTAGTGAACTTTGATATACTCATTTCGAGAAATTCGTATATATGATACAACAACATATGTACATATATATTTACATATGTTAAAACAAAAATGTGCAAGTGAGCGCGCAAATTTTCAAATTAGCTGCAGTGCCTTCCGGCAAAGATACCGCTTGAAATATTGAGAAAAAAAAATTAATAATAGGAAAAATGAATAAATGCTGATAAAAGAGTGCAAAGTTAAAAAAAAAAATAGTCCACCAGTATATGTGCGAATGTATGTAAACATACATTTACAAATGAGCAGTTATTTGTAAATAAATACATCTGGCATCAAGTGACGTACATACATCCCCATTTAGAAGTGTTCGGTTATCATTTGATTGAAATTAAAATGCCGGTGTGTTCAGCGAATTTAACATTTGCCTTTGGATTATTTATAATCTACGGAGCATTGGTGCAATGTCACTTAAACGTTTACCTGAATCTGCATGAGGTGATGCGATTAATCGGTAAGTGTGCGCCTTATTAGATTCCCCGGAGGAATTTGAAATTTAAACAAACTAACAGGAGATAAAATTAAATAAATAAATATCGTTCTGGTAGCTAGCGCTGTAACCTACTATTAAATTTTATAATTTATTAAAATTGAATTCAATAAATAAATAATAAGAATAAAATGAAGTAAAAAATAAGGTAAAATAAAAAAAAAAAAAAAATAAAATTAAATAATTAAATTATTAAAAAAAAGGTAATAAAGTAAAAAAATTATGTACTTTGTGGAGCGCATGGAAAAAGAGATTAAAAAAAGTTGAGGGTGGCTCTCATAAAGGCTTATTAGCCCCAGTTTAATTAATCTGAAGGGGCTTAATGATTTTTTCCCCGTTTAAAAGTAATTTACAAAAACACTTGATGATGTTGTTAATGTACATGAAAGTAAATACACTTAGGGGCTAAACTTCACTTTTTCTTTGCGTATTTTCACTGGGTTTACCAAAACTTTAAATATTGTTAATAAAAATGTATAAAATGTTTGAGTGTCGAACGAAAAATTAACCAAATGATGCTCGTTATCAGGGGCACTCACACCAATTGAGGTACTTTGGCGGTTTGTTAGTTGGCAGTTTGGCGAATGTGTTATAACTGTTAATTTGGTCATGGATTTTACGCCAGCTGAATCACTTACGAATTGTCTTCTTTTCATCCGCTGGAAGAAAATATTCTTGAAATATAAAATGTATAAATAATAAATGCGGCCGCCGTAGCCGAATGGGTTGGACCGTGATTACCATACCATTCGGAATTCTCAGAGAGAACGTAGGTTCGAATCTCGGTGAAACACCAAAATTAAGAAAAACATTTTTCTAATTGCGGTCGCCCCTCGGCAGGCCATGGCAAACCTCCGAGTGTAATTCTGCCATGAAAAATCTCCTCATAAAAATATCTGCCTTTCGACTTGAAACTGTAGGTCGCTCCATTTGTGGAACAACATCAAGACGCACACCACAAATAGGAGGAGGAGCTCGGCCAAATACACAAAATGGGTGTACGCGCCAACTATATATGTATGTACGTACTTTTTTTCTTTACTTTTTGATATTTTAAACTTAAAACTCCGCGCCTGCCCATGAAATGCCAACAACTGATTGTGCCAACTACCGATTAAATTGCTTAGCTTGTCCCTGCAACGCTTCATTACCTGGATCAGGAGCTTTATGGTGTTGCAAGGCAGGAGCTTTCGTTGCAATTGCAAACACAAAATAACATAAAACTGCCAATTAACGAAGAAGCAACGAGCTCGATGAGAAGATCTGTGAGACCTGTATTGGTATCTATAAGCTTTATGGGCTTAACTTGTTTTCGATAGCAAAATTAGCCATCAATCCAAATCAATGCATAAATTCTCACCCAATGACCCGAAGAAGCAAACAAGTTAACGAACGCAAAATATTTCATCATTTGCAAAAACCGATAGAACAAGAGATATCAACTGAGATTGTTTAAAAATTACCATAAATGTACATAATTCATATACTCATGTTTTTTGTTCAATTTTCCATTTCACCGTTTCTGACTATAAACGACAAACTTCAGACCGGCGCAAGGGCATAAGTACACAAAGGGTTAGACTCCACAAAAAATAAATTAGTTTGTTTCGATCATGTGCTCTAAGATTCTTTGTGCTTTTAGAAATTTTAACCAGCAAAAATTATCCAGCACAAAACGAAGGTTTTGCATCGAACTGTAAATTTTTACACAATAGATAATTTGTTGGCCTTATCGAACCCCCACTTGCAAAAATTTGGAATAACTATTACAAACACATTACTAAACACAGTAACTTGTCAATGTAAATGGCTTTGTTTTTTTTAATATTCTACTTCATTATTTGATTCACTTCTTCAGCTTCTGCCGACCAAAGTCGTTGTTCACACAGTTTGTCTTTGGTGTGCGAGAACAAGAAGAATTCATTGGGTGTCGAATCTGAAATTTATAGGGTCGAAAGAATGCCATGCCATAAATAAAATGACAGCCGGACTGATTGCATGTATTTAGACAGTGCCAAATTCGTGCTGCAAGTCTTGCCGGAACGGACTAATAGCTTAAACAGAGGGGGCTATTAATCGGGAATAAGGACTTGATTCGGAATTATCTTAGGAAAAGTGCAACAAGTGCGGATTGACAACTAGACTTAATTCCCATAATTTAAGGGGATTAGGAGAATTTTCGATGCCAACATTGTCGGAAAATGTCAGTTAATAGTTATTGTGAAAGAAAGTTACATTATTTTTTAAAGATAAGTACAAAAATGCTGGAAGCAATGCTAGTTTGCGCTAACAGGGTTGGGCATTTTTGCACTGCCACTGAATTGCACTCCACTGTATATTCAGTGATAGTTCAAATGTAAAGTCCATTATCACTGAAAATTTAGTGATAGTGAAAAAAAAAAATTAACTATTAATAAACCTTTAGTAATAGTGAAAAAAAATTTAAGGTTTAGTGATAATGCAAAACAATTAACTACCATTAAAGGTTTAGTGATAATGCAATTTTTTTTCACTATCACTAGATTTTCCGGGAAACATTTTAATTTATATTTTATGTCCGATATTAACTATCAATTAGTTTGCTGACAAAAAATACACCTTGGCATATAGTCCGTGTAATTAAATGATGTCATTAAGGGGTCCGGTGGCTAGAGCATTTTTTACAATAAGAAAATGAAAAACTATATTTAAATTTTTTAGGCCTTTTATTTAACATCTTTTACATACAAAAATGATTGAATTTAAAAAATGGCGCTGGACAGTGTTGCCCATTTTGGCTCTTCTATTTATCTGAAGCCTAAAACCCAAAAAAATTATTAATCAGTATGACTGTAGCTATGTCCTGTACTAGAATAAAAAAAACATTTGATACAATGGCGAGGTTTTGAATTTGACACGCTAAAAAAATAGGAAATAACTGAAATAAGAACAATAATAATAACAATAATTGAACAACATATTAACATTTCAGACAATTCGGTTGTATAGTTTTTTTTTTTTTTGACAACATCAGGCCGAAAAAAGTCGTTTCGAGATAAATGAGTGTAAAGTTTGAGGTTCAGGAGCGCGCGGCCCGCTAAGTTGATGGGCTGTAGAAGCTATAATATTGGGAATTTCCGCATGAAATTTTCACAGTATATTCCTAAGATACTATACTTTCGAAATATCGGAAAGACAAAAAATCGATTTTTTGAAATTTCTAGACCACCGGGTCCCCTTAAGTCGATCTGCGGAAATAAATCACGACGTCTTGGTGTCAATAGCAATTGGCACTCTCAAAAATGTAGAAGTCAAAAAATGGTTAAGTGAACTATGCTACAAGCCGGAAGTTTATATTTTCAATGAGGAAAAAATTGAATTTTTGGAAAAATTTGAAAGAGTAATGCAACCCATCGCGGAAGCGATATATACCTATAGACTCCTATGGCGGACCGCAGTAATTTTGCACTTGAAGAACCGCTTTAGTGCGGTGTAATTAGAAGCTTCTACTCAAAATTATGATTTATTGTGAAAACATTTCCTTATACTGCTTCGGTCTTTCACTGACAAAACTATCCAATAATCAAAACAGCGGTTCACTAATCCGCGGAACAACTGTCTGTCTCACTACAATTTTAATTTAATTTTTAGAACTAACTGCGGCGGCAATCCCGAGTAGCACCGTCGACTGTCTAGGCTATAACTCTCTACTTTTCGGCATAACAACAATATAGAATAACTAATTTCTTTGCATACTGCAATACTTTCATTGTGGCCTCCCTCTGCATTTTATGTTATATGAATGGTGCGCCAAACTCGTTGGCGGAACCAATGCCACGAACGCATTTC
Organism: Anastrepha fraterculus; assembly: GCA_037575425.1. Taxonomy (NCBI): domain Eukaryota; kingdom Metazoa; phylum Arthropoda; class Insecta; order Diptera; family Tephritidae; genus Anastrepha; species Anastrepha fraterculus. The sequence continues at coordinate 4,964 of JAYXIM010056263.1, read as the reverse complement.
GGCGAAGCAATTGTTGTGGATGAGCGGTGTGTGAGCGCTTATAAAGTCACTAATGCAAATAGGATTTGTAAGGTTGCCCAGTTTCGCAAACAAGTGCTAAATAACTACACATTCAAAGTTGCCCATTCTTCGTTGCATTTTTGCGTCAAAACGCACGATTTCTTTCAAAGCATTTCGAGCGCGAACTTTTTGAAAGTCCGATATAGTCCTAGGCTTACCAGTTACAATAACAATTTTTTTCGCAATCGGTATTCTGGTTGAACTGAATGTTCAATCTCACAGTATATGTACGGCGATCTTGGATTATCCCTATTGTCTTCTGGTAAAACAATTAATTTAGGAAATTCACCGCTTTTATAGTTGTTTTATCAAGTTGCACAGTGATAAAGAGGGGTGCTTCGACTAATGGCTCTACGTTACGCGAACGACTTGGACTTAAATTCGGCCAAGAACTCTCATTTTAGCAATATTTCGACCAAAAAATAAAGCAACAACGGTGCTTCATCGTGAAACACGGAAGTAATCTTATAGATGTATTCTTACCACATCGTAAACCGTTGTTAATTTTGTTTTTCTTTTCTACACAACTTTCAAGAAAACAAAACATTCTTAATGAGGTGATGACCAAAAATGCCAGCTAGGCCATTGGGGATAGCAAGTACATGCACTGGTATGTATGTATGTATAACTGCATGAAAATATATATATGTACATAAGCAGCATCAAATCGCTTTACGCCGTTTTGATACCATTTTGAGACCCCCAACAAGCAGATATTCCCAGCCAGCCAGAGCTGTTGATGTAATGGGATTTAGGATGGTGCACTGCCCCAGGCAGTCGAAGAAAGGAGCACCCAGTGACCATAATCGTCTAGCTGCCAAACTCGGACATTTACAAAAAAAGTGCTCAACAGTCTCCGTCTTTGAAAGGTTCCCACAGCTTTTGTAAAGGGGGTTAAATGCTGAATCTAGCTTTTCCGTGTGTGTGCCGATCGTCTACTGATCGTTAAATACAACTACGACTTTGGAAATTGAGTGGCGTGGAATTCCCAGGCTTTCCTGAGTCCTCCGGCTATTGCACTGGGGCCAAAGGGTTTCCGAAATAGCGCATAAGGAAATGAAGCTCCATCTTTTCTGCGCTTTCCTGAGAAATAAGATGAGCAATTTCGTTTTAACAACAGTCAGGATGATGCCGATGACCGACTGGGAGGTGTCTGAGGCCAAGCTCAACAGCAATTTCATTTCCCTCTATGTGCCTATGTCCTGGAATCCAGATCAGAGAAATGTTACCTGTACGTGCAAAAGATTTGCTCACCTCTTTACAGGAGTTGACTAGTTTGGATCTGCACCATGGCGTCGTCAGAGCCTTGCTCGCGGCTTGACTATCGGAAAAAATGTTAATATTTCCCTCACTCTCACGTTCGCTAAGTATTTTGCATGCCTGCAGGATCGCAAAGACGTCTGCCTGAAAAACACTAGCAGCATTCGGCAATTTTATGAAAATTGATAAATTGGCTGATTTAGAGAACCCCTGCTCCGACTTCTGATTCTATCTTAGAGCCGTCAGTGAAGACAGAGGTACCAGCTTCAGTGTGGATTTTCCTCTCTTTCCAATCCCGCCTACTTGGAAAGATTGCACTGGAACGAAGCATACTAATAAGAAATTTTAGTAAGAAGCATTTTACAATTTAATCGCTATTCGCTCTCCATAAGGTCTGCCACCGTTGTGCGTTTTAATCGTCTTCGAGAAGAATTCAGCCGAAGTAAGCTGGATGCTGCATCGTTGCCATGATTTTTTAGTCGCTGTTTGTGAGCTATGACAAATTGCTTCGCTATTTCAGTCCCAGTTGTTACGCCAAGTTCATGATGAAGTTCGCGATTCCTTAAATAGCATGACGCGTTTACTATGCTCCGCAGGATTTTGTTTTGCAGATATTGAATAAAGGTGATGTACTTTTGACTAGTGCATCCCCAAAATTGTATGCCGTAAGTCCCATCCGGTCTTAGTATTTGTTTGTAAATTAGTAATTTGTTGCGGATTGCTAAGCTTCGGCACTTACTTATGATTTAATTTAGCTTATTTAATTTCAAGTCGAGCTCTTCTCGCTTTCCAGCGCAGCTTGACATCTACTGCTGACTTGCGTTTGTTTGGCTGCATTCTCCATTTCTTAGCTCATGTAACAATAAGGTTAACAGTTTCTTGTAGCTTATTCGTTGCGTTTTCGACAGACGGTGTCATTCACAAATGTTGCATTTATTTGCTGATGTGCTGAAAGTAGGTTGTGGGTAAACAGGAGATATAGCAGAGGACCCAAATGCTTCCCCGCTTCCGTTTATAGCTTTTAGAGACGAATATGCATTTTCGTGTTTACGTGTTTTTCAATAAGATATGACGAGAGCACTTCGCTGTATTCTGTTAGCAGCATAAACTTGAGCTTTTGGAGTTGCTCTTCGTGTCATACTTTGCCGAAAGCTTGCGATACATCAAGAAAAACGGCTTAACACACTTATTTCCTTTCCATGGCGCTTTCTATGGCACTTACAATTCTAAGTATTTGATCGAGTGTTGAATAATGTTTTCCGAAACCGAATTGGTGAATGGAAATCAGGCGTTTATTTTCAATAAGTGACTGTAGACGTTTTAAAAGTATTTTGCTTTTTAAGTTTCGACATAACTGGTAGCAGAAATATTGACCTGTAAGAGGACACTTCTTTGGGTGATTTATCAGGCTTACTCATCATGGGAACTTCGGCGAATTTCCAATATATATGTAGGTATGTATGTACCTAACGCTTAGGCGCTTGTTAAATAAACTGGTCAAATGAAATTTTTTGGCAGATTACGAATGGGTTCACCCATGACTAAATCAAATTCAGGAAAACTTTTTAAACTGCATTTTATTTATCTCCTTTCCAAATTTCTTTCGGTGTAACTGGAATAATATTTGCATCGTATTCAGGGCAGTTTCAATAGGTTCTGCTTCATCAGTGCCAAGGCAGATTTGTTAAAGGTGGTGGCCTAGTGCAGGTGGTGGCAACGTTTTGTACATTTGATAGTCACGACAAAGTAGGAAACAAAGAATGAATTCTGAATTCATACTTTGCACTGGACACGGTGAAAGAAAAAAAAACAAATCAGTTGATTTACCGATACCATCTTTAATATATAATATTAACCTTGATCAGTGTCTTCGGGCTAAAGGTTTTTCGAAATGTTCAGCAAACAGATTCGCTTTCTACTCGCTTGTTTTAGCCCAGTTTCTCTCGTAAATTTTAACAGGAACGCTGTGCTCAATTTTTGATGCGCCGGAAAAAGGTTCTCGTAGCTTTGTAGAACGAACTTCTGTCTACTCAGCTATTACGTGTTCCTCCAGAGACAAATAGTGCAAACTGCGATGTAAATGGCTTCCTTTAAGATATTTGCTAGAAATGGTGTTCCGAATATTAAAAAATACTTAAATAGTTATTGGGAAAATAGAATGACGCAATGGAAAAGAAAATTAACAGAATTAGTTCAATAATCTTAAAATTGCTTGTAGTCGTTGGGAAAATGGACGACAGACTGGAACAGAAAATTAACAGAATTAATTTAATAATCTTAAAACTGTTTGTGTGCTACTATGGGATGCTCCGTTTTGGTTAGCATTTGCCGCCTACTACGGACAGTTTAGCATCTTTACAAAAATGCTACTACTGCTTTTGACTTGAGGCAGTCCGATTTAATGCAGCTAAGGGACCTGAGTGCATAAATGCAGGAATATTCATACACTTACATATATATGTAAGTATATATTAAATAATCTGTTGTCTACCTACATACATACGAATGTGGGCACATCATTTACAAATGAGCGATCACGCGTCCCTACAAACATTTTAATTTAATTTAATATAATTTATTCCTTTGAGCGGTGTGGCATTCATCATTGCTATGGAATGCAGTATGCAGATATAAATATATAATGTATATGCATATGTAAGTATGGACATGTGTACATGCCAGTGGTAAAGCGCTTGACAAGGTGGAGCTGAAAAAGAAATGAGGTGGAGTTGTGTGGCCACAAAAGTGGCGTTGTTGGTGGTGCGACCACCTGCTGCTATTTATTTTCATTGTTCCTGTTGTTGTTGTTTATTGCTGCTTCAAGCAAATGCACTTGACGGGCGTGAAGCATTAAGCGACCATCGACCGTCGTTTAATGGTGCGGTTAAAATAAATCGTGATAATTTGCGCAGCTGATGGATGAAACGGAAGTGCGGGTTGAATAAGGTCGTGCTGTGACATGTCATAAATATAAATATGACAGATCTATAGAAGAGCTAACCAGGCAATCGGCCAAGCGACGGATAGACAAGCGGTTGAATGATTGATCGATGGATCTACATATAGAAGTGCAACAGATGTGTGTGGGTTAAAAGTGATGCAGTGAAAGGAAAACAATCAGCTAACTACGTACCGATGTATGTATGTGTGAATATTTATACAATCTTTTTATGCACATGCATGCATACATACATATACATTCAATTATATGTATTTAAATAGCGGCATACATTCATTCAGCCATATCTACATATTAAGTACAAATGCTTATCGTCGAATGTATGTGATTATGCATAGTGTAAGGCCATATGCATGTATGTATGTGTCGGTATTTCGAAACTATGAAATTGAAAAGAGTGACAACTTTAATAAAATACGACATCTGCGATTGTATGCATGTCACAATGTAGTCAACACATCACATCAATTTACAAAAACAAACAAAAATTCACATGTATTTTGACTGTTCAATGATGTATTCGTATAGATAACAGCGACGTCTATGATGGGGAAAGAGAGTAGCGCCACTGCGGTCACTCAATTAGTTGCATTCTACCAATGCTGTAATAAAATATGAATGCACAAATAAAAATACATATGTGTATGCCTATGTATGTATGATTAGCATTAGAGCGGGTCGCAAA